>SNVD02008146.1:0-163726 GCA_013180625.2 Boswellia sacra | reverse complement strand
AATTTTGGATACTTTAACTTGACTAGTTCCTTCATGAGTTACTTCAAGTGTGTGCCATATTTCTTGTGCCATAAAACAAGTAGATATTCTATTAAACTCATTTCTATCTAGAGCACAATGCAACACATTCATAGCTTTAGCATTCAAACTCAATTTCTTTTTATCATCTTCACTAAACTCTTTAGGTTCTTTAAGCATGCTTTCTCCATTTTCAATTTTGGTAGGAACAAAGGTCCTTCCAAAACAATAGACCATAAATCATAATCAAAAGATTTCAAGAAAATACTCATTCTAGTTTTCCAATAAGAGTAATCACTTCCATTAAAAAAAGGAGGTCTAGAGATAGAAAGCCCCTCAACATGTGAAATTGAATTAAAAGTTGCCATAGCTCAAAAATCGATTAAGATTTAAAAAATTGAGCAACCTTGCTCTGATACCACTTGTTGACCCAGGTATGACAACCCAAGAGGGGGGCGAATTGGACTTTTATTTATAAAAACGGATTTAGAAAACTTTTCTTGAAAGATCAAAATTATTTAACTCTCCCTTTGAGAATAAAGGTGAAGAAGATGAAAATAGAATTTATCAAAGATGCAATCAAAAGAATAATAATGATGAACAATCATAAGTGCAAGTAAATGTAAAGAGAAAAGGGATAGAGAGAGTCAATTTACGTGGTTCGGCAAACCTTGCCTATGTCCACGGGCTCCTAGCTCCACAAGCTAGGCTTTCCACTAAGTTGTAGAATTCTTTACAACTTGTTTGATGAACAACCTCACCAAGACTTTTTCTTCTAACTCATGATAACACCACACCAAGAGTTCTTCTTGATGAACAACCTCACCAAGGCAACTTCCTTCAACCCTTGATAACACCATACCAAGAGTTCTTCTTGATGAACAACCTCAGCAAGGCAACTTCCTTCAACTCTTGATAATACCACACCAAGAGTTCTTCTTGATGAACAAACTCACCAAGGCAACTTCCTTCAACTCTTGATAATACCACACCAAGAGTTCTTCTTGATGAACAACCTCACCAAGGCAACTTCCTTCAACCCTTGATAACACCACACCAAGAGTTATTCTTGATGAACAACCTCACCAAGGCAACTTCCTTCAACTCTTGATAACACACAACAAGAGTTCTCTCAAGGATAAATATTATCCTTTACAAGAATATCTCACTCTCACCACAATACAAGAACAAGGATAATTTTTACAACAAAAGTATAACTCTCTTCAAAGGGTAGATAAAGAATATAAAAGCTCTCTAGACTTGATATTTCTCTTGTTTTTTGCTTGATAGATGCTTCTCTTGCTCTTTCTGAATGCATGGGAGAAGGGCTCCTTTTATAGGTAAATGAGATGAACTTAATCAAGTGAAGACACCAACTCCAAATTTTCTGCCCACCATAAAAACCGTAATCCTGTCTGCCATTTTTGTCAATGTTCTGTTTGAAATTCAAAAGTCTAAAAAACATAAAAGATCTTCAAAATTGAAAAACCTTTCCAACACATCAAGAATCAAGTCATTTGAATATCTGTAGCTCAAGATATAGCCAAAACACCATTCGGTGCTCATGTGACTTGATTATTCTTCTTTGTGTCAGTCCACCAAATTGAATGATAATTCTATCAGCCTTTCGTTTGAAATTTGAATTTATTCAAAACATAAAAGATCTGCATATTTGAATAAGCTTTCCAAAACATTAAGAATCAAAGCATTTTGATATCTCTATCTTAAGATATGGATAAAACATTATTCGGTGCTCATATGAGTTGATTTTTCTTCTCTGTGTCAGTCCACCGAATTGTATGTCAATTATGTCAGCCTTCCATTTGAAATTTGAATTTATTCAAAACATATGAAATGTGCATCATTAAGTCCTCTTTCCAATGCTGTAAGAATCAAGTCATTTTGATATTTCTAGCTCAAGATATGTCTAAAAGAGTATTTGGTGCTCATGTCCACTACTTTCATTTGTCTTTCAACTTGCATGATGATTTGGACAACCTTGCACTTGAGATTCGAATTTCATTAAAACATATGAAATGTTATAAATTGAGTAAGCTTTCCAAAGACTCAAGAATCACGTCATTTGGATATTTGTAGAGATATATATGACCAATTGATTGAACATTGCTCATGTGTCACATTCCTTGAGTCAATCTTTGTTCTTAAACTTTGGTGCCTTTAACATGTAGTCTTATCCTTAGCTTCAACACTTCATTTTAATAAGCCTTTTCTTGATTTTACAATTATTTCAATGATATTACTCTTGCACATAAATAAACATGTTAGTAAATCACAATGAATCAATGTGTATTGTTATCATCAAAATTATCATGTAGCCTTAGGGCTAACACACCACACCTAGAGTTCTTCTTGATGAATAACCTCACCAAGGAAACTTCCTTCAACTCTTTATAACACACAACAAGAGTTCTCTCAAGGATAACTATTATCCTTTACAAGAATATCTCACTCTCACCACAATACAAGAACAAAGATAATTTTTACAACAAAAGTATAACTCTCTTCAAAGAATAGATAAATAATATAAAAACTCTCTAGACTTGATATTTCTCTTGCTTTTTTTGCTTGATAGATACTTCTCTTGCTCTTACTAAATGCATGGGAGAATGGCTCCTTTTATAGGCAAATGAGATGAACTTAATCAAGTGAAGACACCATCTCTAAATTTTCTGCCCACCATAAAAATCATAATATTGTCTACCATTTTTGTCAATGTTTCGTTTGAAATTTGAAAATCTACAAAACATAAAAATCTGTACATTTGAATAAGCTTTTCAACGCATCAAGAATCAAGTCATTTGGATATCTGTAGCTCAAGATATGGCCAAAACACCATTCAGTGCTCATGTGACTTGATTTTTTTTTCTTGTGTCAGTCCACCGAATTGAATGATAATTCTGTCAGCGTTCCGTTTGAAATTTGAATTTCTTCAAAACATAAAAGATCTGCATATTTGAATAAGATTTCCAAAATATTAAGAATCAAAGAATTTGGATATCTCTATCTTAAGATATGGCCAAAATACCATTCGGTGCTCATGTGAGTTGATTTTTCTTTCTTGTGTTAGTCCACCGATTTGCATGTCAATTATGTCGGCCTTTTATTTGAAATTTGAATTTATTCAAAACATATAAAATGTGACTCATTAAGTCAGCTTTCCAATGCCATAATAATCAAGTGATTTGGATATTTGTAGCTCAAGATATGTTCAAAAGAGTATTCAGTGCTCATGTCAGCTGCTTCTATTTATCTTTCAATTCTTGCATGATGATTTGGACGACCTTACACTTGTAATTTAAATTTCTTTAAAACATATAAAATGTTATAAATTGAGTAAGCTTTCCAAAGGCTTAAGAATCATGTCATTTGGATATTTGTAGAGAAATATATGACCAATTGATTGAACATTGCTCATGTGTCACATTCCTTGAATCAAACCTTGTTCTTAAACTTTGGTGCCTTTAATATGTAGTCTTCTCCTTAGCTTCAACACTTCATTTTAATAAGCCTCTTCTTGATTTTATAATTATTTCAATGTTCTTAGTCTTGCACATAAATAAACATGTTAATAAATCTCAATTAATCAATATGTATTGTTATCATCAAAATTATCATGTAGCCTTAGGGCTAACAGTTACAACTCCAGTTGAGTTTGGATTGGAGCTTGTGAAGAATCCTATTGTCAAAGGAGTTGATAGTACACCTTGTAAACAAATTATTAGAAGTTTTGATGTACTTAACTGCAACTCGACATGATATAATGCATGTAGTGGTTCCTATTAGCAGATATATAAAGAGTCCAAAAGAGGTTCATCTACAAGCTACAAAGAGGATTTTACAATACTTGCATGGTACAGTTAAATATGGTCTATTTTATAAAACGAAACCAAACATTGTTATGTTCTTGTTCATAGATAGTGATTATATAGGAGATTTGGATGACAGAAAGAGCAAATTCTGATATGTGTTTATGATGGGTTCTACAGCAGTTTCATGGTCATCAAAGAAGCAACCAATAGTCACTTTATCAACAACAAAAGTTGAGTTCATTGTAGCAGCTTCTTATGCATGTTAGACACTTTGGTTAAGGAAGATTCTTAAGGAGCTTCAGTTCAAGCAATTAGGTTTTACTCAAATCTTTTGTGACAATAGTTCAGCTATTAATTTTTTTTTTTGCAAAAATTACTATTCATATAAAAAGAAAAATGATTGTACAAAATACGAGGGGCATACCCCAAGAAGAGTACTTAGTACTCACAAGTCCAAAAGGAAGAAAAACGAAGCCTAAAGGCCTCAAACAAAAAGCGAGATATGGATCCAAAAGGCCCAAACAAAAAAGAAAAGGTGCGTAGGCCCAATAACGACCGCAACAAAGCTAACATTCCCAAGACAATGCAACAAAAGGGCGCATGTGCCCAATTAAACAAAACAAAACTCAAAAAACCAACTAATAATGAAGGCCCCATATAGCACGAAGCTGAGCAGTGATCACATACTTGGCCTTAATGGTAAGAAGCCGAGAGCGGACCAATGCAAAAATCTCATCAATCACCTGACGACGAGTCCGATGTCGCTCCTGATATACACGATCATTCCTCTCATACCATAGAAAATAAACTGTAGCAGAGAAAACCAAACGTGCAAGGATATGCCCAAAATTCTTCCTGCCTTGAAGATGAAGAGAAGCCCAATGAAGTAGAGAGAGCCAACCAGAAGATGGCCAAACAATAAGAGTCTTAGCTGAAATCTCCCCCCATACAGAAGACGAGAAAGGACAGCTGAAGAAAAGATGCTCGTGCGTCTCATTTGCTGAAGCACAGAGAACACAGCCTGAAGAAGATAACATGCCATGACTTCGTAGTCGATCCATAGTACGAAGACGGCCCAATGAGGCAAGCCAAAGTATAAAGGAGTGCCTTGGAATATGGCCAGGGAACCACAGAAGATGATGAAAGGAGTTTACCGAGCGTCTACTCCGTAATAATTCCCACGCTGAGGCAATAGAGAAAATACCAGAGGTGTGACCCTTCCAAACAATATGGTCAAGAGTCCCCATCATAGGTCGGATGCGGATAGAGTCCCAAACCCTTCTGAGGTCCGGTCCACCTTCAGGAAAAGCCCAATCTCCATCCTGAATGATAGCTGAGACCTTTGCATTTGAGGGAAGACCTGTAGATGAAAGAGTCCTGAATGAAAACAAATCACAAAGATGCCCCTGCGGCAACCAGTAATCCTGCCAAAGTGAGGTATCACGCCCATCTCCAATAGAAGAGACAAATTTACCCCTGCACCAATCCCGACTCTGTAAAATCTTCCTCCAAGACCAGGAGGCTCCAGAAGTAACCCGAACCTGCCAAAACGAGCGACCCCGAAGAAGTACCTTATGAACCCAAAAAGACCATGTGGAAGACTTGTCAAAAAGAAGTCTCCAAACATGCTTCAAAATAGCAGCACGATTCCACTCCTTCACTCGCTTGATTCCTAAACCCCCTTCTTTCAATGGATAGCAAACCGAAACCCAAGCTACTTTGGCCCCAAAATGAGACAAAGAGGTTCCTTTCCACAGGAAAGCAGCCAGAATACCCTCGATCTTCTGTACCACAGCTGCCGGTAAAATAAACATAGATGACCAATAGACCTGGATGGAAAATAGTACCGACTTAATCAACTGGAGACGGCCAGCATAAGTCAGCACAGCAGATGTCCACAATCTGACCCTCGAGAGAATCCGCTCTATCAAAGGAACACAGTCTGAAAGGCGTAATCTGGTACTAATCAGTGGCACCCCCAAATATCAGATTGGCAAACTCCCCACTTGAAAACCCAAGATGGACTGTAACACTGTACGATCCTCATCATTGACTCCAGATAAGAAGACATGACTCTTGGCCGAATTCGTAACTAAACCAGAGAGCTCTGTAAACTCCTGCAAAGCATCATGAACTACCCTAACAGAGCCCACATCTGCCCTGCAAAAAACCATCAGATCATCTGCAAAACAAAGATGAGTAAGAGAAATCTGCTGGCATCTCCAATGGTATCGAAATCCAGGCCGCTGAGAAGCCTCCCGAAGAATACCACTCAAACCCTCCATGGCCAACACAAAAAGGTATGGCGACAACGGATCACCCTGTCGAACACCTCTAGAAGTGGGAAAGAAACCATAAAGCTCTCCATTTAAAGCGACCGAGAAGTGAGCAGAAGACATGCATGTCGCAATCCATCGGACCATACACTCTGGGATACCAATCGTCCTTAATCCCAAAATGATGAAATCCCAACTGACAGTATCAAAAGCTTTGCGAATATCCACCTTTAACGCGCACCGGGGAGGCGAATGCCCAAGGTGGTAATTATGCATAAGCTCTTGTGTCAATAGAATGGCATCAGAGATCCTCCGACTTGGGACAAAAGCTGACTGCGAACTCCCAACTACATCAGGTAACACTGCTTTGAATCGGTTTACAATCACTTTAGAGATGCACTTGTAAAGAACGTTACAACATGAGATTGGTCGAAAGTCACTCATAGTCCGAAGAGTCTCTACCTTGGGGACCAAGGCAATCCGAGTGGCATTAACACACTTCGGCATCTGACAAGTCGCAAAGAAGTAGCGCACCGCAGCCATAAACTCAACACTAATAATGTCCCAAGCCCGTTTGAAGAACAGAGAAGTGTACCCATCCGGTCCTGGAGCTTTATCATCGGGAATCGAGAATAAAGCTGACCTGATCTCATTATCAGTAATAGGACACTCTAAAGAAGGCAGCATCTCCGTAGAAACTCTGCCAGAGAAAAATCGAGAAGCATCTACAAGAGAAGGGCGAGGAGGAGCTGTAAGCAATTTCTGGATGGTGCAAGCTTTCAAAGAATCCTATTCTAAATGGATGGTGCAAGTACATAGATACGAGATAGTTTTTCTTGCGTGATCTCACAAAGGATGGAATTATTGATCTTGTTTATTGCAAAATTGAAGATCAATTAGCTGATATCTTCACCAAACCTCTCAAATTGGCAAGTTTTTTGAAGCTAAGGATGTTACATGGAGTTTGCACTATTAAAGATCCAATTTGAAGGAGGAGTATGCAAAAGAATTAAACTGAACATTTCCCAATATTCAATTTGATGAAGGAAATGTTAGAATTTTTTGCAGATAATTTCAGAGTTTTATGCAGATAATGTTAGCATTGTATGCAAATGATGTGCAGATGATACATCCTATACTGTAGGAATAGGTTATTGACTTTGATTTGGTCATGATTTGTTCACTTTATGTAAGTGATCTTAGACATTAATTATTCTATTATTTCTCTACAAATTAGTAGTGGTTTAGTGGTAATCGTGGTCCTATATTTATGGATTCACATTATCATTTAGTTGATGTAACCTCTATATAAAGGTTATTTCAATTTGAATAAATTTATCCAAATATTCATCTCTATTATCGTGACAAACTTCTATTAAGTTATTCATAACATACGACATCAGAATTCTATAGATCGGTATCAGAGTGTGTAACAACTAAACCAAGTTACAATTATAAAATCAGAAAAAATAAAACTAAAAAATAAAACATTTTTAAAATATAGGAATTCCATGTCAATGACTCATCATTGCAAATGTAGACAGTTTCGGTAGATTGTTGAGTCCAACCTCTTCAATTTAGGGAAAGCCCAAATTCCACACAATGCTAGCCTCAATAATTTCTTCCATCAACATATAATATAAATATGAAACGGAATGATTGCTATAGTGGCATGATAAAATATTTGATCTAATATGTATGCTAGAAATATTGACAAAAATAAACGCTGAGACTGGTCAACTAGATCTAGATTCCCACACTGAAGCTTAAAAAGGCTCGTGAAATCATCCAATTTTTGTTTTAGATTGTTTATAGGTGATCCTATTTGAACCCATCTATCCTGCCATAATTGTGGATTATGTTGGTTTTCCAAGCCAATTACAGTCAATTTTATTAGTTGTGGAATACCACCATAGAAATCAATAATTTGCTTTGTCACTGCTTTGAATTTCTAGATTATACTTCAAATCTTCACCCATTATTTCCCATAATAACATTTGAGAATCTTTCCTAGACAATCTTGTCACATTGATATGTTTATCTACCTGCCCATAGATGCCTATATGTCTACATGCAAATATCACTTTTCCACATATATGATGATGACAAATGCTAATTTTTCTTAAATCAATTTTTGTAAGAAAGATCATCAAGCAATAGTAGATAACTTTTCTCACTCAACCATTTAGATATCTTGTCTACTCTTTCAGTGGCAAACACAGGATTAAACTTTCAGAGATGCCGGGTCGTAAAAGATTTATTATAGATTAGGTATAAAAAATATATCAATAAATAAAATTATACAATTTAGAATATAATACTATTAATCTTGACAATATGTAAAAGAAAATTATAATAATTGTATTAAAATTCAATCAACTTGATCATACATTAAGAAGTAACTCCACATTCTTTCCAAGCTTGAATATCTTATATAATTTATTATAGATTAAATTTTTCCACAATTCATCTTTCAATATATGTAATAAGAAATTTTATGAGAATGTGATAACCCTATATTTTATTGCAAAACTTAATCTTGACTATATGGATGGTTGAAAATGATCATTAATTACGGTACAAATTGGAGAAGAAAATATAAGCACTATAGTTCTATAAACAAACAAATATGAATGCAATTGATCTTCTTTTCTTTATTAGTAATAATAAAAAAGAGTGAATGAAATTTCTTTATACAGGGTAATTATTATTAATATAGGAAATATTTTCAAATAAAACTTTTTTATTTGATTAGGAAGTATTGCAAACTTTAAAAATATTTAATTACTTTACTATAAGGAAAGCAAAAAATTTGTGAATCCACTTATTAAAATATCGTTTATTATTTTATTATTTATAATTATTGAATTTGTTTTAATCTTGGGCCATAGGAACAGATCCACCACTATGCTCTTTGAGGATCGGTGTGTATCTCCACATTTAAATGTGATGGGGAACTCGTAGCCAAAAATAAAACAAAAAACTAAATCCAAAATACACTCATATGCACAAATAATCAATCACTCACTCACTCTCCCACTTAGCACTCAATCACCAATCTTTAAACAAGAAAACAAACACCAATTAGGGAAAAACAATTCCTTATTTTCAATAATCAATTCAGAAAAAGCCTATAAGAATTCAAATAACTTAGAGACTTAATTTATACTAATTGAAACACATCAAAATTTGAATCAAATTGAGAGAAGTTAGAATTCCTAATTAAGTCAAAATCCCTAGATATTTAAATCCTAATTCAAATTAAACCCCAAAATAAACATATGACAAAAATAACCTCAATAATCCTAAATTGAAATATTCCTATCCTACATCAATTCTCCCCTCTTGAAAAATTCGACTCCTGGCAAGTTGATCAAGGCAAATTTTTCAGTAAACCATTAGAACTAAACTGCAACTACTAAAAAGTGAGGGACTTTATGAACTTTTCTAAAATTCATGGAGCCAATTGATATTTCCATAGCAGCCTATAAGTTTGATTTCCAACATGAAGAGTGATTTTCTACGATGAACAACAATTTTTTGGTGATGAACAGTGATTTTTAGAAGTGAAGAGTAACTTCGATGGTGAACAGTAATACTGGTGATGAACAGTAGCTTGGTGATGAACAGTAAGGATGTTGTTTTTTGGACGCTCTAGGGTATTGTGTTTGGTTTTCAAGGTTTATATATATATTTTTTTGGAATGGTTTTATAGGTATGCGAAAATGATTTGTCAAAGATCAAAGTTGGAATGAACAAGGCTTTGATACTAATTTGACGAGGAATTTGTAGCCAAAAATAAAACAAAAAAACAAAATCCAAAATACACTCACTCACTCTTTCACTCTGCACTCAATCACCAATCTCTCAATAAGAAATCAAACACCACCCAGGGAAAAGCAATTCTTTATTTTCAATAATCAATTCATACAAGCCTAAGAATTCAAATAACTTAGACGCTTAATTTACACTAGTCGAAACATATCAGGATTTGAGTCAAATTAGAAAAAATCAGAATCTCTAATTAATTCAAAATCTCTAGATATTAAAATCCTAATTCAATTAAACCCTAAAATAAATATATGATAAATATAACCTCAATAATTCTAAATTGAAATATTCCCATCCTACATTAAAATGAGTTTGACTTTAGTCCAGTAGCTCTACATGTGCATTTAAATTTAGCAGCTTTGAAAGTTCTTCTTGCATATCCATATCTTTTTTGTGAGTTTCAAAAATCCCCTTTTTTACGTTATTATGTCCAACAATTATCAACAAATTCACTGCAAGAAAATTGGGGCTATTGTGTCGAATGAAAAATGACACAAATGTCACTTCGTGTCATTTTATGGATGACATCTATCGCCAATGACAAGTATTCTACTTTGTGTCGTTTGGTCAAACTGAAATCAACTGTATCTCGAGCAGCAGTTGAGACGTATCCTTGTGCAAAAAACAAGCGGTGTGTAATACATGTCGTTTTCATGTATGTTTCTGTCTATTGAGAACCAACACAAAGTCACATGTCGGTCTGAAAGCTGACATGTATATTGTTATTATATTGGCGCACGTGTTGGTTAGTAGTGGACAAGTTGTTATTATTAAAATATATTCTACTTGTCAGTTTTTGCAGTATTTTAAGCCGACAAGCAGTGTATATTTTATTTTATTTTTTTCAAAATGTGGTTTTTTACAAAATACAAAGACATGTAAATGCATGCAGTTATCAAAAAAATCATATGTTAAAACACTACAAATAAGAAAAAAACATTCAAAATTTATCCTCAAACCTAATAATTACACATCTGAACAAATCCAAAGCACATGTCGCTTAGCAAAAACACATAAATAACTAAATTAACTCAAGCTTTATTCAATTTTTCAACAATACAAACACAAATCAACTTGGCTTTTATATGCACCACACTAGGAACATAAACACAAATCAACTGATCATTTGATCACCACAACACAAAAAAAAAAAAAATTAACACAAACACAATCAAACAATAAAGAATGAGAAATTAAAGTAATCATTTTCCCTCTATTTCTGCCAGCAACCAAACAATAATGAACTAGCAAAACTAATTTACATGAATAGTGTATCATTCCATCCACTATAGAAATGTGAAATATATATCCAAAATAATTCAGAAACATATAATAAGCAAAGACCACAAAAGTTTTAGCTAACCATACACAAGCACATAAGAGCAACCTACAACAGAACACGATTTTGCATCCACTGCCTCTCTCTATTCACTGCCTACAATAAATCTTCAACCAACTATATCAAATTTCTTCCCAATTAACGCCGAGAAACCTATCTACAATCAGCTACACTGCAGTTGGCAACCTATACATAATTAATTCCAAAAAACCTGACAACCTACACAATTGTCACTGACTATCCACATATATCTTGATCAACCTGCATATATTTTAATGTTAGATATTGGATATGACATAGTATTCATCTTCCTTAGGTTTCAGACATTAAACGGTGTTATCTACTTGCTTTTTCATCTTCTGTTTGTTAAGGAACTCTTTTAAAATCTTGGAAACATAGGTAGCCCATTATGATCTGATCTCATCCATTTCCTCCGTGGTATAAGTTTCCTTCTTGTTATACTAAGAACAGAATGAGATTTATAAATGTTAATAACAATAATCTAAACAAATAAATAAATATGTACATATATTTCTATCTCAACTTCTCACAAAGGACTTGCGGGTCTTCAATAATCTCTTTCATATATCTATGAACATAATATCATATTCCTTTGAACCTGATTGTCTTGGAGCCTACACAAAGAAATATTTTTATATAGGTTTCAATAACGCTTTGTTCTAATAGTGAAACATTATTGTATCGTTTTAATTTCTTTTACCTATAAAACTGACCTCGATGTTTACCCAATGTTTACTCCTTCTCTTTTTGGCCTTTGTACCTGACCATAGTATTATCCCTCAAATAAAAAAGGCAAAAAAAAAAAAGATTAATCTACATATGATAATCAAATTCCTTATGATAATGGCCTAACACAATTGAATGAAATAACTCTTACTGTTGGATGACCTCCATAATACCATGCTTCGCAGGTTTTCCCATTGAATCAAGGTAGAAAATGTTGCACAATGACATATTAATGACAATTAATGTCCAATGGTTGGTAGAATAGGGATCTGACATAATTAAATAAGTTTAAAGTATAAACAGATTACAAATAAATGAAGGGGAAGCGTGGTTTTACATTTAAAACATACCCTGGGTTATATGGCATCGGTACGTAGTTCCTATCTTCAAAATTAAAGTTTGGTCAACTTGACGTGACTTTCTGACAGCAGCATGAATGTTTTCCATTATTGTAGTTTTTCCAACTCCTGGTCATCCCCATATGCAAATTCTCTTCAATTCATTATTTCTCTCGTGCTTTTGCAGCATTTCCACAAGCTCAGTATATGCGGCCTCTCAGACTACATTCGTCGGTTCAATATCATGTTTTAACTCTGCTGTTTTATTCATGATTTTTCTACGTACCAAGCCTCCACAGTTTAAAGAAGGGACATAGTCCACAGTAGGATTTGCTGGTGTTGTCATAATCGTCCTTCAAAGTTTGGATATCTCCTTTCATCTGCTCGACCTTCTGGAACCAGGTTTCACAGTTGCGCTTAATCCTCAATAGTTTTTTTCCTTTCTCTATCTCACACAGAGATATCCGTACACTTTGAAGACCAGCAAAGTTACTTGTTATATTCCGCACATAGCTAAATTGGTGATAAAACTATCTAGAAAAGAATTTGACATCTTTGTACACAGGATCAACCGCTGTAGCACTTGCCGGCATGTTCTTCTGCAAATATTGTAAAAAATTATATATTTCTAGAGAAAGCTTATTACCAAGATACTCAATGTTACGCCCGCAATAAAATAAATAAATAAATTATTGGCGGTGACTTTTAGAAATGAGAAGCTATCATATATTCATCAGTAGTGAAACTGCTTCCATGAACACAATTCTGTACGTAATCTAGTTAATAATCTCTCTTTATCATCGGTAAAATGTTTGTAATCTCTTGTTTGGTCTTCTGTTTTTCAAATCATAAAATTTTATAACTACATGTATCATAGGACACCCAAAGTTTTTATGTTGTTAAAAATCAAGTAAACTATTTTTCCCTTAAAAGGACCTGACAGAAGTATCTTTGCTTGTTTAAGGCCTAAGAGGCAATATTTTAGTCACGTCTGAAATTAATATTTCAATAAAAATCATAATATATCAACTATCTCATGGTAGAAAGTAACTCATGCTACTAGCACACAGTTTGGACAACACAAGTATTTTCCATTTGGACAGTGGATCATTTGGATTACTGTGTCACTGAGTCGCTAATCGCTAATGGTAGAGAACATTGTGATGGAAAGGAATGGGCCTGAAGCCCAATCTTGGGTCATTTCCAGCAGACTGAATTCAGACAAAGACAAACTCACCGTCGGTCTTAATTCCCTAGGGCCCTTGAAGACCATAAAAATAGTAACTGAATACTCAACCAGATAATCTAGCTACTAACGGCTCTTGTTAAAAGTCGCTGAAGCCACTGAAAATTTTAATCATCGGTGTATTAACCACGGGGAGTTTATCTCATTGAACCTCTCATATGAACTCCGATATGACAACCTCAACTTCACTTATAAAACAGAAAAAAAAAAAAATTATCTGGGTTCCGCTGGAATCACTTCAGAAACTTAAAAAAAAAAAAAGAATTATACCCCAGACAAATTTTAAAGGTTTGGTTTAAATGTTATGCCTTGCATCAATACAGATTTGGGCTATTTGGGTCAGTACAGTTCTACCTTATACATAGAGTCTAGAACTAGAAACACATATGACATAACCAATTATTTGAACAGCATTTATGATTACAAAATATCAGTCCTTAAAATTATCACTAGCACGTGGAGCTATATATCTTTTGAAAACAATTTTTTTTCTTTTTAATTAAGTTCCAAATATCCATAAAGGAAAATAGGTGAGCAAATCACACATCAACTGAATGAAATTTTAAAAAAAAAAAATAAGTAATCGGGTAATTAAAAAGGAAAGATAGTCCTTATGCCATAACATTTACTCTTTTCAAAAGCATTTCAGCCCCATCAAGAAATCCAATACGGCTTATATCAATCATGAGACAAAGATTTTTCTTCTACAACCTAAACAAGGTAGCTGAACAAGTTTCAAGAAAAGAAAAATGATAAAAGATAAAAGAACCAAACCGAAAGATTTCTTGAATATCAATCATTGTCTGTCCTCGTTCTTTGATTCTTTGAGGTGGAGAAATCAAGGTGTAGCTGTTTACTGACAATCAGAAAAGGCAGATTTTGTCACTCTCTAGCAGTCGCACACGCTTTCTTAGAACACTGTCCCTTTCTCTGAGCAAGTAAGGGTGACAGCCAGTAAAGTTCAAACTGCAATAACAGACCTATATATAGGTCATAGGTGCCCTTCGCTTAACATAAATGCCTCTCTCTCTCTCTTTAATTTTTAAACTTCCAGAACTGCAATAAAATTGCATCAAATAGGAAGCTAAAAGATGAATATCTACAAACCAAGATATAATATTTTACCTTAAAATTAAAATCAATTGTCAAAAAATAAAAATTTCTTATTGCAGTTCTCAAAACCCTTTAAAGAATAATGTAATTCCAAAAATTTGGTAGTTGTGTGACTAGAATAAAATTTTAAAGTTATTGTTATATATATATATATATATATATATATATATTTGGAGTTAAATTACTATTAGATAGGCCTTTAATCTTTGAGGTTATATTGTAATACAGGCATTTAATTTTTGGAATGATATTATAGCTACACAAATAATTTAGAAAATTATAAGAAAAATATTTTGAAAATTGAATTTAATTTTATTTAGAGTCAAATATTTCCAAATATAATTTTTATACAATTTTTTAAATGTTACATAATTCCATTATTAATATAATTCACTAATGTTACATAATTTCATTATTAATATAATTCACTAACTATGAAAGTGCAGAACAATAATTTTTTTGAATTTTTATTCAAGGTGACTAAAGGATAGAGGATAAAATTTTTACATTTCCTATACCAATAAAATTAAATGATATAAAATTTCTTACAAGGTTATCCAAGTATTATATTTTAATGTTCTATAATTTTGAAAATTCATCTAAACCTTTTACATTTCCTACACCACTAAAATTTTGAACACATATGAACATTCTTGTAGGGGGGAAAATCTTTGTTATGCTCAGTTGAGTTGTAATGGGCCACTATTTGGGCAAAGTGCAAAAGCCCAGCCCATTTCTCCTTCTTCTAATTTTTATAAGACAAAAAAAAAGAAAGAAAAATCTAGATAGAGAGGAGAAGAAGACAGACGTGGGAAGGGGGAGAGAGCTCAAGGGAAGTGGCAAATTTGGAGGATTTTTGAGGGCTTCTCAAGGTAATAATTTCATTTTTAACCCAAATTAAATTCAATATCTTGAATTCTAACTATAGATATGAATTTAGAGGAGTTAATAGACATTTGAAAAATTTTTAGAGAGAGAAGATAGAGAGAGAGGAAGAACAATGATGAAATTGGAAGTATTATTCAAGGTATTTCATATTCTTGTTGATTGTTATAGAATTTATTTGAGGGAATTTTGAGTTTTGATGATAATGATAGAAATTTAGGGTTCTATGAACAGTAGCAATTCCAAAAATTCTTGCAATTTATTGGCTTTGAATCTGATTCTCAAATTTATATATGTTAAAATAGACATCATAAGGATTTGTTTAAAGTTAGATTCACTGAAAAATGTTGAGTATACAATTTATTATGAATTTTCGAAGTTTACTGTTTACTACTGGAAATTCAGTTTTTCTGCAGAAAATCAGTTTTGGGTAAGTGATTTGAGGTATCTAGAGGTCTTCAAAAAAATTATGAAATTTGGGATACGAGTTTTTGTATATGTCTAGTTTAAATCTGGAGAGTTTTGTGATTTTACGAATTTAGTATGAATTATCATGTATTTTGGAATATGGAGAGGTCAGTTCTGGAAATGAATTTACAGAATTTTTGTATCTAGAAACATGAAGATTTTGAGGTACTTAATGAACTTGGAATGCTATGAAATTTAATATGCCATTAGATATGTATGTGTAGAAGGTCCTTATAAAATTTTAGACCATTCTGATAACTCAATTATTTATTAAAAATCAGAGAATAAGAACTGCTTGTTTAAGAAGTTTAGAAATACAATTAATTAGGATTGATTGGATTAGGATATGAAGTTGGATATTGAGAATTTTAAATATTCAAGTTGATTACTAATTGAATATGATGTGATGAGCTCTTTTATGATATTAGGACAATGAAGGATTAATTCTTTGTTGAAGGATGTGGCCAACTAGATGGAACGTTGATTTTAGAATCAAATCCGAGCTAATTGAGTTGTGCAATCAAATCAGTGAGTGGATTATGTTTTGAGAATTTTATATAATATTTAAGTGTATTAAATTTATGATTTTTCATATGATTTAAGTTATTAGTTTAATTAGTTGAGTTATATTAAAAGTTTTTTTGAATAGATGATGATGATTTACGTATTTTGAAAATAAGTGTGCATAAAGTATTAGATTTTGGATAGAAGAGATGGTAATGGGTGGTGCTAGAAAAATAAATTTAAAGTGAAAGTTGTAGACTGAATATATATATTATATATTGGTGGAAAATAGAAAGTTTTTTTTATATGATTGGAAAAGGGACATTTATAAATAGATGAATTAGTATAGAAAATTGAGGTATTGGGTTATTTTCTTTACATAAATACATATGTTGAAGAAATGGTGATTTTGGTTAATAAAATGATAAGTGATTTTATATTCAAAATAATAGAAAATTAAAAAGAAAAAGTTTTGGAAAGTAGAATTTAATTCTGCAGGGGTGACAATGCCAAATTCTAAAACTGCCCAAGCAGGGGCTGAATTACAAATTTAAAAAGCTGTTCCAGAATTTGTAGGGACCTGAATGTAGAATTATGAAAAATTTAGAATAGTCAAAAAGATTTTAGTTGAAGTATAATGTATGAGATTTTGAGATAAAAATATAAATTATAACTTATAGTGAGATGGAAAGTATTTTATTTTATGGATATTTTAGAAAGTTTTAGAAAGAGTAGAAGAATTATTTTCTGGATAATTAGAAATATGTTTTAGTATTTAGTTATGTTTATTTAGCATTTTATAGAATTACCGAGAATTTTAGCGAATTTAGAAGAATTCAAGTTAGTTTTTTTATAGTATTTCTTGAGGGTAGATAGACCCATTTATTATACTTACTTTTAATTATTAAGATATTTCAATGCTAGTTTCAAATTGGTTGCAGACATGAATTTTAGTTTTAAAAAAATTAGCTTTGAACAAAGATATAGCATTTAGAAAAGAAAAATCAGATTTTGTATTTGAAGTGCGTTTTAATTTTTCAGAAAGTTATATTTTGTAAATTTAGAGAAAGTATGAAAGCATAGATATTTAAAGTTTTCATAGTCATTTGATTCAAGAATTTTCTTAAAGTATTTAGAAATGTCGTTTTAAATGTTTGTCTTTGATTAATTCAAAGAACACAAATATTTTCAGCTTTAGTTTGTATAAAATTTTCAGATTTTGATAAATTGCTTGAAAAGAGAAATTTTAGCATATAAAGCAGTTTTTAAATGAAATCAGTTTTTAATAAAAATAAGAAAGTGTAGTCATGTTATACTAAGCTAGTACCCAGATACCCAGACAATTAGTCAGATCACTTAGACAGTGATACAGATAGAGGTCTTTGGGGCCCGTTCAGACACACATAAAGGCTTTGGGCCGTGTGATCTGGGCGCTTTAGCCCTTTGGGGGCAGCTCTACGCATGCGTATGACTAGATAGCAGGCCTGCGCGATGTTAGATCTTGCCAGGTACAGATAGCTCTGCCTGTGTGATGTAGATCTCACCAGGTATGAGGAAATTCAGATAGTTCTGCCTATACGATGTTAGATCTCGCCAGACAGGATGAGACAATTTCAGGGGTACTTGTTTAGTATAATGAAAAGAGTTTTGAATATGTTTATATGAGTTAGTTTGAAAAAGAAGCATGTTTCACAATAGTTTCTTTTGAAAGAAGATTTTTAAAAAAATTTTGTTTTGCATACTAAAAAAATTGAAGCGATGATTTTAGTATGATCATCAAGAGCATTGTATTATACGATTAAAGATGATTATTTTATTGTTTTAAATATAACTAGTATTTTGATGAATTTAGTTATTCAATAGTTATTTATTTTAAAGTTTTATGGTATTTTAGATGATATGAAAGTTATATATTATAAAGACTATTTTTTTATATAAAGCAAATATTTATTTTATAAAAATACGATTTCTTTTGGATTTATTTACAGATACATTTATTTTATCCCCACTCACTGAGTTTTATACTCACATCTTTGTTTTTACTTTTCTTTGTTTTTTTTTTTAATTCCCCCCCCCAGGTTGAAAGCAAAAATGTGATCTAGTTAGGAAGTGTGGAGGCCCAGCCACGTGATGGTGCAAGGATAGATCAAGGTTGTAATTAGTTAAATTGTTTTTTTATAAATTTCATTTGTGGATGTAATGAAAATTATTTCAAGTTTGTTCTATGAGAAAGACAAGAATTAAGAAACAGTTAATAGTCTACAGTTTTAGGCACGATTCGCCCGTGTAGCTAGGGGCGGGTCGTGTCATGAGTGGTGTTACTCTCATAGATTATTCATACAAACTCACTCATTTAAATTTATGTGATATTATTGAATGATTACTACATCATCCATATTAATTAATACAGTTAAAATTTAAAATTCAGTTTTCTAATTAAATTATGGGAATCAATTTGTATAAGTAAGTGTATGTGGATAACTTGTAAAAATAGTATTACTTTACTCAATTCTTCCCTTTTTTTATTAGCTCTACGACTAATTGTCTGAATAAATATATTATCACATAAGTTTAATGTAATACTTAGATGATCTTGGAAGAAAACCGAAACAACAACAACAACAACAACAACAACAACAACAACAACAATTTTGTATTATTATTATATTTAAAGGATTAGCAGAATTTTCAAAATTATAAACATTAAATAGAATTGTTACAAGGAAAATAAAATTTCTCTTTGCTATAAAATCAGACTGTGCTGTGTATATCTTTCCAAAATAATATTCTTCATATCTATTATTCTAGTTGAATAACACCATGCTTACAAATTACTATATACACTAATTTGATGAGTTTATGTCAAAAGGCAATTACAGTAGTTAACGTTGATGATGTGGCTATCATATAACAATAATGTCACATGAATATATACCTCACATAACTATTTAAATCTAACTCAACTCATATTCATAGTTAGAAAAAAAAAATCCAATTTAGCTATATAAATTTAGTATATTAATATTATTTGTACAATAACAAATACGTCCAAATCAATGATAAAAATGGAATTGTTGGGCAAATAACAACTAGAAATGACTGTAAAATACGTCTTATCCTGAGCTTCCCCTTGTTGGTGTTTATTTTATGAATTGATTAGCTTAAGCCTCAAGGTAATAGGAATAGTGCCATTAATTATCATTCCACTTGCTTTGTTAATGCTACTTGGGACCAGCAAGCGAAATTCAATCACTACAAGAAAAATAGTTTTTTACGACAAAGTTTTTTGTGGCGAAATAAAATTCGTCGCAAAAAGAGGCTTTTTGTGACAAAATTGTTATTTCGTCACAAAAGCTAGTATTTCAGAAAAATGATATTTTGCGAGAAATTTTTCGTCGCAAAAAAAACCTTTAGCGATGAATATTTATTTCCTCGCTAAAAACTCAAGTGAGTAATTAGGGAAGTATTTTTTGCGACGAGATAAAACCTATTGCGACAAACTTTTCGTCGCAAAACGTATTACACAAATATGGGATTTTGTGACAAAAATTTTGTAGCAACATGAACATGTTTTGCAACGAAATTATATTTCTCGCGAAAAAAAGACCTTTTGCGACAATAAATTCCTCGCTAAAAGCCATTATAATTTACCATACATACGTGGCAATACTGGATATTTTACGACGAAAATATGATTCCTCGCGAAATGTTATCTTTTGCGAGGAAAATTTTCTCGCAAAAAACAGACTTTTTGCGATAAAAATTCCTCGCGAAAAGCCATTTTAATTTTCCATAGACACATGACTATTACTGGACATTTTGCGATAAAAACATGATTCCTCGCAAAATGTTACCTATTGCGAGGAAAATGTTCTCGCAAAAAATTGACCTTTTGCGATGAAAAATTCCTCGCAAAAAGCCATTCTAATTTACCATGCACACGTGACATACTGGATATTTTGCGACAAAAATTTGATTCGTCGCAAAATGTAACCTTTTGCGACAATAAATTCCTCGCAAAAAAGTCAACCTTTTGCGAGAAAAAATTTCTCGCGAAAAGCCCTGCTAACTAATTATGAACACGTGATAATACTGGACATTTTACGACAAAAATATGATTTCTCGCAAAATATGACTTTGGTGAGAAAAAATTCCTCGCAAAAAGTTATTTTTTTAAATTAAAACTTAATAACTTTTTTCTTTTCTTTTCTTCTCTTTGTTTGTGGTCCATCTAATATATAAGTCTTTGTTTAAAAAATGACAAAAAAAAGAATAAAGAAAGTATTAAAAATCTAACTTGATTTTAAATAAATTTGACAATTTTTAAATATAGTAGGGTCATTTGGATATGCATATAAATTTTTATAAAAAAAAAAAGGACCCTTTGTGATTCCATTCATGCTTTTAAATGTGAAAAACTATTAAGTATTCTAAATTTAGTGTTTGTAAAAGATATAAATAATTAAAAAAAAACTCTATATATGTGTGTGTGTGTGTGTGTAAGATATGAATCGTTAACAATCCAATAATCAAGCATAAAATTTATTGCTAATTATTTATTTATAATCTAATTTATGTGTGATTTATATATGTCTAACTACTAAATTACAATTATGATAAACTTATTACTATGACTAATTTTTAACTGATGAAAATGAGATTGGAAAAAAAATCCAACTTCTAAAAATCTAATTTATTTTTCAATGTTTAATTATATGTCAAATAAACATAAATAATTAATTAATTAATAATAATGTAATGTTGCCTATAATTATGTTTTTTTATTTTTTTCTTATAAAGTATATTAATTTAGACAGTATATTTTTCTTAGACTTTTAATTTTTATCGTATAGCTTTGAGTAAATTATTGAGGTATTTGAAACAATTGTTAGAGTTTATTTTAAGGGAGATAAATAATTAAAATGAACTCTATAACAAAAAATAATTACATTCGTTACATATTGATTACTATATGAATAATTAATCATTTACTGGTAAATGAAAAAAACTAATTTTCAATTCCTAATACATATGATACTTGTAACATATGTATATGTATATATGTTTAATAATTAAATTACTTCTATGAAAAAAATATTTTTTATAATTGTAAAAAATATTTTTAATAATTGTTATTTTTATAAAAAAATGGATAATTAATTTAAAGGCATTCTATACTTGAAAATAAATACAATTTTGTTATATTTTTATATGATTATAATATAATAATTAATCATTTACTGATCGAATTAGAAAAGCTTATTTTCAATTTCTTATAATAACAACTATGACATATATGGATATCTAATTATTAAATTACAACTATTACAAACTTATGGTTTGTATTTGTTAAGATATTTTAAATATTAATTGTTAGCATTTGTAAAAGAAATAAATAATAAAAAAATATTGACTAAAAGTAAATGCATTTGTTCCATAATAATTATAATATGAATATTTGATCATTTATTTATTAAAGTATTAAAAACTTATTTTCAATAACTCACACATGACAATTATGCCATATGTATAGATGTCTAAGCATTATGCATTTGTTAATGATAGTTGACTTGTGTATATTTTATTAACACTTTAATACATATGATAATTATGACATAAGTTTATATGTTAATAATTAAATTACCTCCATCACAAATTAATTTTTTAAATTTGTAAAACATATTTTTAGTGTTTTTAAAAGAAATAGATAATTAAAATAAATTATAGCTAAAATGAATGGAATCTTTTTGTTACATATATGATTATAATATCAATAATTATTTATTTATTGATCACTAAAGAAATTTTTTTTTGTAATTCCACATATAACAACTATGACATATCTATAAATGTCTAACTATTGTTTATATTTGTTAAATAATTCTTGAGTTGTTGTACCTCTTTTATTAACATTTTAATAATAAATAATTAAATATCATATAATGTTTTATATTTCTATTGTACATGGTTATTATATTATTTATTAATTTGTCATCAAATTATTTGATACCAATCCAATATTATATAAATTTAATTATGGATGAAATTTTAATTAATAAATAAACTTATAATTATCCAAGTCTAAGTATGGTTCATTTAAATATTTTTAATTTTAGATTTAGATTTTAATTTTAATATTTTTTTAAAGACTTATAGTGACAAAAATTTTGTCGCAAAAGATTAGTATTTTGTCGCTAAAGATTAGCATTTTAGACTTTTGGCGACCACTTTAAAATTCCTTGCAAAATGGAGTCTTTCGCGAGAAAAATTTAAATCCAAATTTCTCGTAAAAACTAAATTTTAGGCGGACTTTTTCCCTCCTATTAAATTTCAAAATTTTTACACCTTTAGCGACAAAAACTTTTTCGCTAAAGACCAAAATTTTGTCGCAAAAAGAAAATTTTAGACGGACTTTTACCCGCTACTATTTATTTCATATTTTTTAAATTCTTTTACGAGAAATTTTCGTCGCCAAATGTCCAAATTGCATCGCAAAAAATCAATGCCTTTATTATATTTACACCACCTAATTCTTTGGTTTACTTCATTTTCTTCCATCTATTCTAATTTCCTCTTCATTTTCATTTTTATCTACTTCTCTTCTTTCCCTATAACACTATTATCAAGGTAAATATTTTTACTCATTTTTTCTTTTATGTTGTAATATATTTACTTACAAGATTCATATACTTTTTATTTTTTAATTGTCAATTAATATTACACTTTTTTGTTTAATAGGTATTTTGGAAGAGGGAATGCAATTAAAAATCTTATGTTCTTTATTTCTTTAACATTTTTTTTTTGTATACACTTATCTCTCATATCCTTAATTATTACTAATTAATATTTTACTTCTTTTTTGTCTTTAATAGGTATAATTGAAGATGAGGTACATTTGAAGACTTAAAGATTGATATAAAATCAAGCAACAAAAAATTTAGTGGAGGATGAAGTTTCGTATTTGTTGTGTTATCTTGTATTTTTATTTTTTTATTTTTCCATGTACCACTAAAGTTCCAATGTTGTATTAAATTTTTGTAATTTGTTATTATTTAATAAAATTATTCTTACAAAGAATTATGTTGCATAATGACATAATTTTGCTGTTTTATTTTCAAATTTATAACAAATTAAAATAAATTTGATGAATTATTAAAAAAATCAATTATGTTAAAAAATTAGGTCTTTCACGACGAATTTTTTGTCTCTAAAGATCGGATTCAGTGACAAAAAATAGTCGCAAAAGATATTTACAATGAAAATAATTTGTTTTAAATACGATTTTGGTACAAAATTTTTTGCGACAAAATTCAAATTTGTCACAAAATATGCTCTTTTGCGACAAATTTTATATTGTCGCAAAAAGTTAACATGACATAATCCTATTTGCGACAAAATATTTGTCACAAAATACCACTTTTTGCGACAAAATTTTCCTCGCAAAAAAGTTTTTTTGCGAGAAATTCAAGATTCGTCGCAGAAAAACCTATTACGACTCACATTTTGCAATTGAAACGTGACGAATTTATTTTCGTCACAAAATCCTACTACGACGAAATATTTCCTCGCAAAAAGTCATTTTTCCTGTAGTGAATAGAGGCTCGAAAGGATGAAGGCGGCTTTGTTCATGAATAGTTACCAAATGGGGGGAAAAAAAACACTTAGATTTTTTTGCCTCTTAAATTATTTCCAAAAACTGAGTCTTGTTTCTTCTCTGGCGAAGCTTCTTCTCTGGATTTCTTTTGCAGCTTCTGTCATTCGAATCCTTAAAAACATATAATTGGCTCATGATTAACACATAAGGAAGAAAGAAACTAGATTTGTTGGACATCCTTTAGAATTTGAGGTGTTAAATATTTGAGATAAATATTAAAATATGTGATAAGTTTGATATAATTCTATATAAATATAAGTTAAAAAATTTCAATTAATTTAGAAGGATATTTTAGTATTAAAAAATGTTTGAAGACTATTTATTTTTAATCTTTATTGGGTGTTTAAAGAAGCTTTATAAGTCCAAATAGCCCCACCCATTTTTTAATTGCCTTAAAATGATGGATCTCCCTACTTTATTGCCCCTCTAAACTCTATACTAAAACAAAGTAATTGTTGGAGTTCATCCTATAAAGCTATTTAGAGAGGAAATGACTTCGCATGTAATTAATTCAATGAATTTTCAAACTTAATAAAATTCCTAAGCATTTGCACCCCAAAATAATTTTTGTACTCGTGTGTCCACATATAATGGCTAATGAAGGATCTTTAATTTTGATATATTAATTATATGATAAATATTATTAGATAAAAATAACTAATATTAGATGAGAAATTTAGTCTCGTCCTCAAGGATGGAGCCACCATAGGCCCAGCAGGGGCAATTGCCCTCCTTCACCAAGGAACAAAATTAAAATATTCTTTTTATTTCCTTTCAATTAATTATGAATGCATATATATATATATATATATATAAACTGTTGTTTAAATCTTGTTTATTAAAAAAAAATTTATATTCTTTCTATCATTGCTCATTAATTTGATTTATTATTTTCCTTTTAAAGATAAGTAGAGTTTGAATTAATAAATTCAATATTTTATTAATTATATTATTAATTACTTTATTTTATCATTTCTATTTTATTTAAAACTTAAAATTGATATGATAAATTTGAATTTATACCTTCCAAATAATATTGAATGAAAATATTATAAACTTTCTCTAAATTTATAATTATATTTTACTTATATTAATTTATCTTATTTTATTACTGTTGAATTTTGCCCTCTATAGAAACAATTATTGGCTCCATTCCTGCCTGCCCTCTAATGCACACAAACAATGATTAATTTTAAAAGTGGATAGTGCTAGTCTCATAAACTTTATATAAAAACTCATGCATATAAAATGATGTGTCATAAGGTGATTGGAGTAGTAGATATAAAAAATTAACTCATTTAATAAAGAGTAATGATGTGTAAATAAATGAATAATATCATATTAGTTATATACATGAGTTTGTACACAAAATTTATAAATGTAGCACTACTCTTTAAACATAGGGTGATTTATTTGCAATCTAATGTAAACTTTCTTCTACATATAACTTATTTTTCACAAATGCTTGATTGAATTGCCTGATAAATTTACATTTCACATTCATAAGTAGAGATTATTGTAGAGAGAGAAAAAAAACTTAATTATTTAGTTATTTATTTACTAGTAAATTTTAATAGGAATATTTTATTAAAAAAATTAAATAGATGTGTAGAACAGAAGAATTGGGCTATATGCATCATAAAAATGATATGAACACTCATCATTTAAAATAGCAATTATTGTTAATTTATTTAATTGATAAATTTAGTCTTAAAGACAAATTAAATATTTTATTAATCATCTTACCTTTATCCATTAATATAAACACTAATCTGTCTTAATCTTGTGCTCATTGAAATTAAACCAAAGTCTATTATAATTTTAAATAATTATGAAGAAAATTGAATGGTATTTAGAACTTAATAGAAGCACAACTAAAATTATCTATTTCATCTCCTCTCCAAGGCAGGTCCGCTATGAAACCTACCAGCCAAGAAATCCTCGAGAACGGGAAACCGACCAAAAGGCTATTTGATAATAACTCGATTCTCATAATGTTGCCGAATTGAGGGAGCTTGGATTGGGCTTGTGCCAGACTTTGAAAGAAAGAGTTTTCTTGAGCAGTTTCTCTATCTTGAGTTGCATGCCTAAGCCGCCATCTCTTGATTTTTCCTCTTCAATTCCTTGTATTTTCTTTTTCAGTTACTTTGTTCTCTTTTCAAGTGCATTAAACATACATCTACTTTCTTTGAACCCATATTGAATTAATTTATCAAATATAACAAATCAAAATATACATGAAAGTGGAAGTTTAGGAAAATCTAGATAAATGCTTATATGAATTTAATTGTTAAAGATATCAATTAATTTAGAAGGATATTTTGGTATTAAAAAAAGTTTATAAAATAATAATTTAATTTTTAAATTTTATAGGGCGTTTAGGGTATTTTTAGGGGTGTAAATAGCCCCACCCAGAACAATAATATGGGTGTGAAAGATGAAGTAGGTATTTTAAAAGCCCTACTTTATCTTTTTAAGGTTTCCATGTTCCTTTTAATACTACAGACAGACTTGTTACTTATCAAGCGAGAAAACGTAATTTGTATTTTCCTTCAAGGCTTCCAAACTTTAAGAAACACAAGGTAAGTTTTTGGAAAGACTATATATATATAGGAACAAGTACATAACTATCCTCAAGTTTTAATTTAATTACAAGTAAAGAATGACCGTGTATTTTTTATTAATCATATCTATAAGGATGTTTTCAAGTTATCATTTTTATCCGTAAAATCATCAATCTCAAGGGTATGATTGATGAAAAATGCATAGTCATTCTCTATTAAAATTAAGCCAAATTTTGAGAGTTTTTATTGATGTTGTCCTCTCTCTCTCTCTCTCTCTCTCTCTATATATATATATATATATATATATATATATATATACACATATATACACACACACACACACTCCTCCTTCGTACCACCTAGTTTATTAATGTGAGAACTATAAAATCAGCCTGATCTTCTCTCGTAGGACAAGTAATGGGCCAATAGGGCCTCCATAGGAAGAGTGGCCCTTGTATTTATTGACTCCCATTTTATTAATTACTTTACAGACTCTCAATTGAATAGCATTCGGATTAGCGAAGTATGACATTTACCTGCTCCCTTCTGCTTAAGAAGCCAAGTAGTAGCGTCGTAAAGGGGAGTGTGGGGTGTGGGATATAAGGAACCCCAGTGGTCCTTATGGTGGTGAAGTTCTCTTGAATCAATGTTGGCATACGTCAAAGCAAAAGATTCAAAAAAATACTTTTCCTTTTATTCAACTTACGTACACAGAGGTGGTGTTGAATCACATCTTTTGACGGCAACCCAGAATTTTATTGAGGGGGACACTATTAATATTTTAATATTTATAATTTATTTGATATACTCTAA
Organism: Boswellia sacra; assembly: GCA_013180625.2. NCBI lineage: Eukaryota > Viridiplantae > Streptophyta > Magnoliopsida > Sapindales > Burseraceae > Boswellia > Boswellia sacra. The sequence goes on along the minus strand of SNVD02008146.1, from coordinate 136,100 downwards.
TGATATGATAAAATTTAAAAAAATAAAATAAAAAATGCACATAAACGAGGGACATTATGACTATAACGATTCGAAATTATAAAGAGTTGATTTTCGTTAAATTTGATGTCGACTCAAAATAGCTTTTCTTTTAAAATATCTCTCTATAACTATTCAAAAAAAATTATTTTTATAACATACATTAGTTTTTATCTAAAAAACATACAAACCAATGAAACAAAATAAAAGGTCTCTTATAAATAATTTCGTGAAAATGTATTACCATTTTTTAAATCTAATTAATGCAAATAAAAATGAAATAAAGAGCAAGACATGATAAAATATAATATGTCATTTTATTTCAAATTATAAGAAAAAGGCAGTCACTACCATGTACTAGGATCATCAAATTTGTACTCTTTAGCAATACTTGATTGAGGTTTTTTTTAAGACTATAAAAAAATATTTGTATAGAGTAAAACCTACAATTTATGTAGAATTAAATAAATAAAAATAGAAAACTAACATTCTATTTATGAATTAGCTAATAAAAGTTAATTAAAATATAATATCAACTTATATTATTGTATGCCTCAAGTGGCTCAAGTAGTTAGGATAAAAAAAAGAGAATTGTAAAACTTGAAATTGATTTTTTTTTTTTAATTTTAAGATAGGAATGTAAAAGTGATAAGGCAAAGTAAAAGGGGTATATTAAATTTTTTTAAATTGAGAGGGGTCCCAGGCTCCCCTGGTCCTTGTGTAGATCCGCTACTGCTTGAAGGTTTTCATTTGAGATGTAATCCGAATTTTGACATTACAATTATAGTAGTAGATGTCTACAGTAGTGGATCCAAGAATTTATGAAAGATGGGCATCTTAGATATTTAAACATTTATAGTTTACTTGATAAAACTTGATATAAGAGAATTTATTAAAAAAAATAAAAGTATATAAAGATAAGAGGACATTAGAATTATAATGGTTCAAAACTATAATTTATAAAGAATGTTAATTTTCTTTGAGCTTGGTGCCAACAAAAAAAATAGATTTTCTTTCAATAATTTTCTTTATAACTATTTGAAGAAGATTTTTTTATAATATATTATGTTTTGTTCAAAAAGACAACAAATAAATGAAATAAAATAAAAATCTTTGACACATAATTTTCAATGATATTTAATTTCATTAAAAAAAATAAAAAAGATTTAGCTATTATTGTTTATCATGATTTTCAAATTTATCATCTTCTATTAACAATTAATTAATTTTTTAATACTATAAAAATAAACATAAAGAGAAACATCTAATTTATGTCAAACTAAATAAACAAGAATTAAAAAATCTAAAATTCTTAAATGAATAAAATAGTAAAAATTAATTAAATTATTATATAAACTGATATTTTTGTTTGGATGAAAGTCTTTTATATATAAAAGAGTTGAGCAAATGAAAAGATAGTGTAAAACTTGAAATTAATTAAGATTTTTAAGAAACAAGTATAAAAGTGACTATATAAAATAAGGGGACGAAGACAAAATTTTTAAATTTCAGAGGGGCCCCGGGTCCCCTAGGTCCATATGTAGACCCGCCATTGGATGTCCATATTATATATTTCTCATTATTATAAGAAAATCATATATATTGTTCGTATTTTAACAAAAGTAATTATTCTTATATTAAAGAAAATTTTAGTATAAAATGAATTATATATGATTTCTTAATTTTTTTTTTAAAAAGTCAAGGTTACGTTTTAGTAACCCAAAGATTTAATCATAGTTTCCCTGTTGACATGAGACAATGATTGAATATGTTGTACAATATTAAGTGGTAGATGTTTCACTATAATTGTTAAAATATGATAGAAATGAAGAAACGTGCCGGGCTAAGCTTCCATTTGAATTAACATGTCTTATTTATAAATATCTAATTTTTTTTTTCCCATAAACCTCTGCATTTTTCTTCTTTAATAAGGTATATGTTTTTTTATGGATAGATGTTAATGAAAGTGGTATTAACTAGATTCAATGCTTGAGGCAGAGAGAAATATGCACATTAGGTTTTACTTTCACAAATTTAATTATATATATTCGTTTTAAACCATATTTTTCTTCCTTAATTGGTTCTTGTTGAGAAATGTTGATTGTGACAGCATGAACCGAATTTTTGAAGCAGAGAGAAATGTAAACATCAGGTTTACTTTACCAAATGTAATTATATTTTTTTATATATACACACATACACATGCACACTAATATATAGCTAAAAATCCTTTTTTATTTAAATTCTGCATGGCGAAAAGTCAAAAGGAATAAACATTAAAACTCAATCAAACTTAATTTAGAGACCTCACAAGCCATGAGTACATAGATCAATAATAGAATTTTGTGCACGCACGGAAAGTCCTTGAAACTATATTACAATAAAAATAAAATTACATACAGGAATTTGTACACCATACTTACGTTATTTGGGGAGTTGACCAAATATTTATTCTGATGACTTCCCTCCTGGAGAGGAGGGCACCGATGACTAACTCCGAGGTATTCAAGACTAACTCCTTTATCCTCCGAGAAAGCGCTATAACTAATGCCTTTGTCCAGTAGTAAATGATTCCATATATAATACTGTGAATCAATGCTGCAAAAAACAGATACTTTCTATACCTCCAGGGTAGACGAGTTGCTTTTGGATAGCGACGAAAGCACCGACGAAAGCACCGATGAATTATAGGCTTCTTAAGAAATATATTTACCATCTTGATGCTGAATGCAAACGGATTTGCTTGCGCAGATTGACCAGAGAGTAACGAAATAATCGGCGCAAATACGTAAAAGATGAGAGGCAAAAAGCATCCAATTGTAGAAACTGCTATGGCAAGGGCCATATTTTCAGACAACACCACGTACAATCCTGTCACAAATGCTAATGTCATGGAGATAAGTCCAATCCAAGTCAAGCCGATCGCCCAAGGAAGTGAGTCCATAAAAAATTCACTTTTGCTGCACCAGAAGGACCAGAAAACTATGACTGCAGCAGTCATGGATGAACTCATGGATATGGTATCCGTAACAACAAATGCCTTAAAACTTGTTCTTCTAACAAGAATTGCCATGCCCTCGTTCGGACCATCACTTCTTAAACCTCCTGGAATGGTAAAAGCTGCAGTGAATGTGAACGTGGCGATCAGTGTATTCATCACTGAAAGAGTTTGAGCCATTTCCTTGCCTCTGCTGCCACCTTCACCATCCTGAGCTTGCTCTGAAAGGGCAACATTGAACGATTGCATGTGCTGCTGCTGGAGTACCTCTGCTGCACTAGTAGATGGCTCTGGATGGGCTGCCTTCTGTGGTTTACTCGTAGATCGGTCTGGATGGGCTGCCTTCTGTGGTGCACTCGTAGATCGGTCTAGATGGGCTGCCTTCTGCGCTCGCACTTGATCCTGCTGGATGTCTTCTTCATGCAAACCTCGATTTGCATACGCCGCCTTCAGGGCTTTTGTGGTTAAGTACTGCAACGCGGGGAAATGAAAATGTCACATAAAGATAAAATATAAGTGAAATTTTTTATTGTATTATCATTGAATTAAACAATATATATATATTGGATATGATTGGTTAAATAAAGTTGTTTTAAAATTTATGAAATTAATTTTGATAAATAACAATATTTTAAATTTATAATAGGGGTTGTATGTCGATGAATATTTATTGTTAAGAACGTTTCTAGTAAAAATAATTTAAACATATATGTACCTTTTGGATCTCCTTTCCTTTGGGCATAGTCGTCTGAACAATTGCTAGAGCAGTTTCCATTTTATCGTTGATTGCCCTGACGTTGACATTCATGTATTTGGAGAAAATATAGACCACATCACTCTGGAATCCCATGGCAGCCAAATGCAAAGGGGTATTCCCATCTTTATCACGCGAGTTGACCAAATCTTCCATCTCAGGCAACCTTAGAATAAATGAGACTACTTTTATCTTTCCATTTTGAGCTGCAACATGGAGGATGTTACGATTGCTACTATCATTCATCTCGATGGAATCTGGGTAGTCTTTGAGCAGCATTTTCAATAGAGCTGGTCGGTCATTCTTTGCAGCCAAGTGAAGAGGTGTTTGACCATTTTTGTCGGGTTTATATACAAGCTCTGCATTTTCTTTGGCTAAGTATCGTGCAATTTTAACATGACCTGAGGCGGCTGCGTAATGAAGGGAAGTCCATTGCTTTTCATGATCTACCTCATCGATGAGGTCCTTTCTCCTTTGCAATATATCAACCACGATATCTAAATATTAATTACAATAAACGATTGATTAGTTGAAGCAAAGAGTTAATCTTGCTACTGATTAATTTGAAATGAAATATATCACCGATAATATAGTCAGTCTCACCATAATCATGCCTTATGACGGCACTGTGTAGAATCGTCAATCCTTCGTGTCCTTTATGATAAAGGGAATCTTGATAATTTTCTATTATAAAACGTGCAATATAATTTAATCTTCCATCGATGGCAAGAGAGAGTGCAGACTGCTTAGAGTTATTAACTTCGAGTACTGAAGAGACATCGGTTTCAATTAAAATTTCCGCAATTAGCTCATGACCCTGCCTAACAGCATTATGTAGAGGAGTGTTACCTTCGTTATCTTTCATCTTAAGCAATCCCTTTTCTGGCATTGTATTTTCATCCCCATGATAAAGTAATGTCCAAACGGCAAGTGCATTACCATACTTGGCGGCAATATGCAATGGCGTCTCACCCTTGTTGTTTTTCTTATATATAAAGTGTTCACTCTCATCATCACGCCCCTTGTGGTTCTCATCTTCACAGCGGAGTATCTGGTCAACCACCAACCAGTTTCTGTATCTTACAGCTATGTGAAGGACTGTGTTATGCTTGGGACTGGTTTCTGTGAATAGATCTTTGTCTTTGTCTGCGATTTCATTGATTTTGAACACATCTCCTCGCTGAATTGCCGTGATTAATTTTTGATATTCCACAGTCTTGGTTGAATCCCTGCACCAAAGATTATTAGTGATGATTGTGTATGATAATATAAAATTTAATTGAAAATTTTTTTTCTAGATGTATAAATAAGTCTTTTCTTTAATTTTTTTCCCAATTTCACTTTATCATATTGTAAAATACTTTAAATCAAGGTCATTTTCTAGAGAAATGTGGCGTCTGCAGGCAGCTCATGAACATTTTTATTGTACGGTACTTCTTCAATTGGGTTAAAAAAGTTTAATGCCAAGCTTTTTTCGTTACTCATGATCAACACTTAATTGGTCTGGAATGATGAAAACTATAGTATTTGGAATATTTGTATATTACTCTGTTAGTACGGAGTCCTGCAATGTATTTGAAACTTAACACCAATCAAATGTTTCGATAACTCTAACAATTAAATCTAGCTAGTTTTCATAATTATTGTATTTTAGAAAATTAATTACATGCGAAAGATTAATCTCACTCAATCATCTAAAATTTTAGATTTAGTTAGGTCAATATCCCGTTGAATTGGAAAATAACAATGGTCCTCCTAAACTAAAATTTTAAATCAAGGCCAAAAACTAACCGCATAAGGATAGGGTTGTCTTAACAATTTTTTTTTCAGCTTTTTTACTTATTATTCTCTTCATTTTTTTTCCCTCTCTTTCCTCTGTTCATCCTTCTTCCATTATGTGACCTGTATAGCCATCTCATTGTCACGCTTCAAAACAAAATTCCATAATCTCACAACACTTCCCCTCTTTTTTGATGGCGGTACGGTGTTTATAAAATTTTTATGTGAATTGTATGGCCTCAGCCTGAAATGGTGGTGTCTTTCTTCACTGTGGCTTTTTTTTTTTTTTTATGGGCTGTTTTGGTGGTTTAAATGAGTGGAGCGGAGAGATTTTCATACTGGACAGCAGACTGAATTGTAATCTATCAAAACTCCTCCTTACGCTAACATTAATTTTAACAGAACAATACTTCCTCCATGTTCATCTGAATTCTAAGTGAACAATAAAGATTGATTCTAGCAATATTAAGTTGTCAAGATTAGTTTTTTGTTGGATTACTGTTAGATTTTTTTTAGCTATTAATGGTGGGAGTGTGACCAAAGGTGACCAAAGTTCCACATCTGCTAGATATGGGGAGGATCATGTGCATATAAGTATAGACAAGTTCTTTTTTGCTACAAAATCCTTTTTTTATAAGGTCTTTTAGATAGAATCCAAAAACAAATACATAAGAGTTTTGGTCCAAAGTTGACAATATCATACCTGAGTCATGACAATTAATACCTAAATATATAGGTTAAATATTTTTATGATGCTTATTCGAATATTGAGGGTAAATTTGGTATTTTATTGTCAAAGGTGATCAAATATTAATGGAGTCTAAAAGTCTATAACTTAGCTAGGTCCATTCAGGTCAACATTCCACTGAAAATTGTGTTAAAACTTTGTATTAAAATAATAATAATAATAGTTTTATATTTGTTTAAAAACTCAAATTATTATGTATAACTAACTTATATTAATTATATTCAATTTATTTACTAAACATTATATTGCCTTTTACAGGCAAAAAGCACTAATCTCATCAAGAGATTAAACATTCGTAAATATTAAAGCACGGATGCTATCAAATTTGTAAAAGTTTGGGAAAGTATTAGATAAGAACAGCATCCTCACTTTAAAGACAAATAGACAAAACCTCAAATTAATACTTAATCAAAGAATGGTAAGAAAGCAAAACTCATGGAATATAATTCGCAAGATAAATAATTAAAATCATGCATATTCATTATAATAGGAAATTAGGAGGACTCGTTACCTCTTAGAGTCTCCAGAAGCAAATTTGCCCGAGGGATTAGCTTTTTCCAAGTCAGGCATTTCCTGGTCATGAACGATGGAAGAGTAGCAATTATGAGTTACGAGACATCAGAGCTAACATTAGATGTAGTAGACACAGATCGAGTAATAGAATTTGAGTTAAAATTTACCTTTTCGCTCCCACGATCTGTTGACATATCAACAACTCCTAGAGTGGTCCGCTGCTTCTTGTTGGAAGTGCTAGACAGCCTGATACATGCAAAAGGGGTATTGATTATTTATTTTTCTTATAAATTTGTCTAAAATATTAAATGGGGAAAAAAGACGAAGCAAAACAAAGACTGGTCAACCAGGCAACAGTTCTTGTTTGCATGCAAAGAGCGGAGATTAACGAGGAATTTGACGGTCTGGCCAGGGGGGCTTACCTGTTCAATTCAGTAACAGCCGAATGAGAGTGTTCCAAGTTTGCCATTTTCACGATTTTCTAAACTTTTCTGCGATGTCAAAAGTAGCTGTTATAAAACAAGGTAAGATAGCATAGCCAATGGATGAATAAATTTATAGTGACAGGTAGCTTAAATATAGCAATACCGTGTTACTCATTTGTGAAAAAAAAAATCTAAATTCCTGATCGATGGGCCCAAACGCAGATTATCACGAAATATACATCATTTTTTTTTAATTTCGCTTTTTCATCACACATCTACAAATTATACATCATCAAGCATACATCATCAACCATGTATCTCGGTTTTAAATTTTCATTATTTATTTATTTTTTTTGCGTGTTTACCACTGTTGTGTGTTTGTAGAGCTGCCTGGTACCTAACGATATAAATGTATTCATCTATTAGCTAATAAGCTCTCTTATCTTGTTTTGTTAAATTAAGACAGCGCAGTGGACCCACTATTTTTGTTGTTTTTTGAAATTAACATCATTAAAAACTTAGCTTTCCATTGCTCTTGATTGCACAACTTTTTGTTGTTACTTAACAGAGCATAAGATAAATTTGGACCTGTATAGAACAATCATTTCCTGAAAAGAGAAAACTAATTAAGAGGAAAAATCTTTTTTTTTCCTTATAATTCGATCCAAAAGAATAGTTCCTCAGCTTTAACATTAATTTGTTGCTGCCAGCCGCCTTCTCGTCATTTATCACAAGACGATAGAGACAATTTACCACTTGCCAATCATTCACTTATAAATTAATGGTAGGCTTAAACATTTTTCTATTTACACCAATGAATTGAAGCAATTTGTCCAAATATCAAAATAGATCAAATCTGAGTTAAAATATTATCTTAATTTATTAATATTATTATGTTTACGAAATCGAAATTCAGATTTTGAAATAGATATCCTAGCAACTCACATGATCTCTTCTTTCACTGTCATCTTCATCTCGAATTCTTCCTTCTCTACTGCCCAAACCTTATCTATATCACCGTACTTCCTTAGATGGAGGGAAATGTTTACGGAACATTAAATGTAACAGTATATTTTATAAAAATTTATATAAAAATTATAAAAAAGATTCATTTATAATATTTAAATATTAAATTATTTGTAACTTTTGTACACTCATTTATAATTATTATCAAATTTTAACAAAAAAATATACCGATATATTTCATGTACTGTAGAACAACCTAAAATTGACACAGTTATGGTGCTAGATTTTTATAAATGAAAAAAAAATTGGAGTTATGATTCGTGGATTTTTATAGTTAAAAAAAAAATGAGGTGCATTGATTCATCAAAACCTGCACCTTATCTGCAACACTACTTTACCTTTCAACGAACCTCATTTCAAGAATCAATCCAACCTAGAATCGAGAAATATATATATATATATATATGTGTGTGTGTATGTATGTATGTATGTATGTATGTATGTATTTAAACAAAGAAGTTATAATATAACATATAAGTGAAAGAAATTTACGTTCGATGTGACAATTTTATAACTTTTATTATTTTTAAATACAATATATACAGGTAGACGGTTGTTTATACTATACTCTTTGAAACTTTCATTAATAAAATATAAAAAATTGACGTATATTAACCAGTCAGTCGTTGTAAATTGATGGGCGCAACAACTGTTAGTGCCTATTAACCCGTTAAAAGGATACATCAAAAGTTTTAATCTCACATGGAAAGTTGTTTTTATCATTTAATATTGAACTTAGATGGGCAATTAAAAAAAAAAGTGGGACTATTTGTATCCAAATTTATACTCTTCAGACATATCTGTTTGCAAAAAAAAAAAAAAAAGATTTATTACAAAAATATCCCTAACTATTAAAAACAAAAAATAATTAAATAAATTAAATATTAATTTCACTTCCTAAACATATTAAATAGATATTAAATGTCTATCTATCGTCATCTTGGGACAAGGATCTTCTCCTCATCTCATTTGTACCTTATTTCTCTTTTAACAAATGAGTGATTAATGATTATGATAAATAAATTAATGAAGAGAAAATAAATACGTATATTAAGTGTAAATATGAGTACAGGATATTTTTATTATTTTTTTTTAAGCTACATAGAACGTGGCAAACATGCCGCCATCTTTCTTCCTGTTTTCTTCTAGGTATCCCTTCAATCTCTTTGTATACGCGTCATTAGGCAATCATAATAGCATGATAAGGTAAAAGGTGGAATGAGGAAGTGAAATCTGTCGAAACCGAGGTCAGTAAGTTGACTACGTTGACTTCTCTCAGTTTTCCGTTCGCTGGACTAGAGCATGTCGTGGAGTTTCTCAAAGAAAGCACACCACGGAACAATCAACAATTAACTGAGTTCAAATTTGTCGTCGGCTACAATTTCAAGATCATTAACTGTCGGGGCCCCGGACCTTGTGGAAATGGATTATAATCAACAAGGGCAGTGCGAATTTGTAAAGGGTAAGAAGAAAAATGAAGAAGTTCTTGACATTGAAAGTTTCTCCGACTTTATTGGCGTAAGTAACGCGACTGGATTGAAGTTTTGTTCATTAAGTAGGCGTCGTGAGATTAGGACAGTTATGCTTATCAAGCAGCATGCTGCTGCTGTATTTCCTAGCCTACATTCGTTATTTGAGGAAGTTGACGTGTATTTGGGAGGGAATTCTGCCAGAAGGCAGCTTTACTGCGTTAAGAATTTTATCACTGCAAGCATGCCCAAATAACAGATTGTCCCTGAAGTATGCGCTCACAAGCTCAATGATTCGATCTCTATCTAAACGAAAGGAGTTTGCTGTTGAAGATTGTCCTGCCATTGTACAAATTGTCCCTGACGATGAGATAACAGATTCTGGTCGCATAATACTGCCCAATGTGACAAAGTTAACACTACACTATCAGCCTGTATTGGATTGCATTTGGAAAAGTTCCTGGCCCTAGCAACTATGAGTGCGTTTGGTACTCTAAAAATTGATTGTCCAAGAAGCTAATGCTTGGAGAATCTATTTTGATATTACATTTCAAAAGTAGGTAAAGGACAGCTTTTGAAAATCAGATTTTGAAAAGCTAAAATTTGGATAGACCAAAATAACTAAATTGTCTCTATAATTTAATATAAATTAAAAAATACCCCTAAATATTAAAATGTTAAAATTAATTAATAAGTTAATAAATTATAAAATTAAATATTTTTCATATTTTCTAAAATTATTTTTAAAAAAAAAATTAAAACTGTTATTCGAGCACCATTGCCATTCAGCCACCCGCTGTCGCTGCCATCCGCCTTCCGACGTGCAAATGGACACCGCCAACTACAGGAGATTCATTGAAAACCGCCACAGATGAATCCATAAAGGTTTCATCATTTATGTCGTAAATCAACTGGATATGGCTGTTAAATTTTCGGAGCTAGAAATTTAACGGCTAAATCTAGCTGATTTCTAGCATGAATGACGAAACCGTTGACGGATTCGTGTGTGGTGGCTTTCGACGAATCTCTTGCAACTGGCGGTGTCCATTCATGCATCGGACAGCGGATGGCGGTGGTAGCTAGACAGCTGACAATGGTGGCTCTCTGGTGAAGTTTTTGAATTTTTTATTTTAATTTTTTAAAAATAAAAATAAATAAATAAATTTAATTTTTTTATTTTATTACATTATTTGAATCAAATATTAATTATTTTTATAATTTTGTATTTTTGTTAAAAATTAGCTTTTGAAAATTAAGTTTACCAAACATGTATTCTAGCTTTTTAGACAGTACAGTAATTTTGAAAAGTTAATTTATTAAACATACTAAACTTTTTGAAATAACATATTTAACAACTGATTTTTCTTACAAACTTTTCTTAAGTAATTTTTAATAGCGCTGCAGACCCAAACACATCCTATATTAGCTTCCACGGTTGCCGCAAGTTGAACAAGATTGGTTTTGATTCTAGGCAGGGACGGAGCCAGCATAGGCCCAGCAGGGGCAATTGCCCCTCCTGGGCCAAAGAAAAAAAATTAAAATATTATTATTTTTTTCAATTATTAAAAATATATATTGTTATATATATATATATATATATATATATATATGGATATATATGGATATATATTTTTGTTTATATCTTATTTATCAAACAAAATTTCAAAATTTTTTTTTATATTTTCTCGATCATCACTTGTTAATTTGTTTTGTCTCAATTATTTTTATTTTTATTTTTAAAAAGATAAGATCCTTTTGAATTAATAAGTTTAAAATTTTATTTACTTATATTATTAATTACCTTATTTTATTATTTCTCTTATAATTAGAATTTAAAATTGAGATGATAAATATTAATTTATACCCTAAATAATGTTGACTAAAAATATTATAAAATTTCTAAATTTACAACTATATTTTATTTATATTAGTTTATTTTTTTATATTTCTATAATTTTGTCCCCTCTAAAAACAATTTCTAGCTCCGTCCCTGATTCTGGGATTCGAAAAAAAAAAAAGGATACCAAACATAAAGGGGGAAAAGAGTTGGTGGGCTGAACTAGAGTTCAAGATACTGAGTTGGGCTTGCATCCCCGAAAACATTTGACTACAGTTTGTGAAGACAATCTGTAGAGATAAATATTGCTGGATTTAATGATGATTTACTTTGAATCATGGGAAACTTATTGATTATCTTATACTGATCAGCAAATCAAATAGAATCTAACAGTAATACCAGTTTCTAACTATCAACTCTCTTGCAATAACAGTTACAGCTTATAGCTTAGTAATTTTAACCCAATGTAACAACGTGAAGCACGATCACTAGCCAATACGAACCATGGGCTGGCCACATCTGCTACGAAGCTTTAATATAATTAATTAATCAACTCCACTATCGGCTCATTTGATAAGATAATTTTATAATCAATTTTTTAATTGCCTTAAAATGATGCATCTATCGACTTTATTGGCCCTCTAAATTCTATACTAAAACAAAACAAAGTAATTGTTTGAGTTCATCCTACGAAAACTATTTAAAAGGAAATGACTTGGTAATTAATTCAACGACTTTTCAAACTTTATGAAATTCACAACCGTTTGCGCTTATGCTCACAAATAGTGTGTACATATAGTGGAATGAGGGATCTTTAATTTAAAACAATTATGTGATTAACAATCAACTTACAACAAAACCAGATATATAGTTTAGAGTGGGTAAAATATAACTATAATCTCTGATTACATAAAAATATTAATATTAAAAATTATATTATTATAAATTAAATGTACTAATATAGTAATTTTGTCTTAAAATATAAGCGACGACAAAGTCTTATACAAACATTTGAATTTTATAAATTTGAGGGTAAAAAATAAAACTGAACCAAGTTACAGTTATAAAATCCTAAAAAATTAATCTAAAAAATAAAACATTTTGAAAATATAGGAATTCCATGTCAATGACAAGTTGTTTCAAATGTAGACATTTTTTAGTAGAACACAGAGTTCCAACCTCCTCAATTTAGGGAAAGCCCCAAATTCCATACAATGCCTCCCTTAATAATTTCTTTCATCAAGTATAATATAAATATGAAACGAAACAATCACTATAGAAGCATGATAAAAAATTTTATTCCAATAAGTATGTTAAATGATCTGAATTAAAGGTCTAACCTGGAAATATTGAAAAATATAAATAGTGAGACCGGTCAACTGAGTCTATTTCCACACTAAAGCTTAAAGGACTCGTAAAATTCATCCAATTTTTGCTTTATATCATTTTTGGGTGATCCTAACTGAACACTTTCACCCTGCCATAATTGTGGACTATTCTGGTTTTCCAAGCCAGCTATAATAAATTGTATCAGTTAGAGAACACCACCATAGAAACTGATAATTTGCTTTGTCACTCCTTGAATTCTGGATTGTACTCCAAATCTTCACCTACTATTTCCCACCATAAGTTTTCAGTATATTTCTCAGACAATTTTGTAACGTTGATATGCTGATGTGCCTACCCACAGATGCCTATGTGTCTACATGCAAATATCACTTTTCCACATCTATGATCATTATGAATGCCAATTTTGCTTAAATCAACTTCTGAAGAAACATCGTAAAGCAATAACATATAGCTCTTCTCACTCAACCATTCAAATATCAAGTCTGCTCTTTGGAGATTGGTGTGTCTTCCACATTTAAATTTAACAACTTTAAAAGTTCTTCTTGTATATCCTTCTCTTTGTTTGAACGAATGTTGAGAACAGGCAAGTAACGTTCTAGAGAAACTAATTTTGTAAAGGTGCAATGAGTAGAGTGAATCTAAAGACCCCAAAGAGGTTGCAATATTACTAGTAAATTTATTGTTATTTAATTTTAAAACTAACAAAAATTATCAATTCCTCAAACAATCAGGCAATATCTCCTGATATGAAATTATTCTCAAGCTTGAGAATTTGTAAGAACCTTGGTCCATTCATCTCATAACACAAACTATGAGAACTTTTGATCTAGAAATTAAAAAGATCATTGGAAAGATCAAGTAAATTCAAAATATTCAAATGTGAAGGTGTGGGAGATGAACTTGATAGATTATTCCAACTCAAGTCAAGTGTCTGAAGTTCAACAAGCCTTGTGAAGTTTGGAATTAGCCCATAAATTTGAATGTTAGATAGATAGAAAAAACCACACCGGTAGGCAAATTCCCAAAACCTACTAGGACTAATATTTGCAATTTCAACACTTGAGATATCTAAATCATGTAAAGATTTGTGTGAAAAGGGCCAGTTTGAAAAGTGAGGTTCTAAATGACAAGATTGCATATCTTAGGAAAATAGCCGAAAAGGAGGAACCAATCAGGATGGACTTTCATCATAAGGGGGTTTCCACCCAATCCAAAAATAGACAATCTACTGAGATTTGCAAAATGTTTTAGGAAAAGAGATCCACTCCATTTGTTAAAGGATAGATCTAGAACTTTTAAGGATGAAAGTTCGCCTAAATCCTTAAAAAGTTCGCCTAAAGCTGATGGTATAATTTCGCTTAGTTGGTTTTATGAAACATCTAGACTTTTTAAGCATGACTAGGGATGGCAAAACCCGGGGCCGGAGACGGGGCCGGCGGTCCCCGGCCTCGGCCCCGGTGTTTAATTTTTAATCCGGCTCCGGGAAATTCTCCGGAATTTTTTTTTGGGGCCGGGGCCGGGGTACCCCGGGCGGAGCCGGATTTTTCAATAACCCGGGATTAAAACCCGGGTTGTACAATTTTTTAAAAATTCTGAAACTTTCTAATGTATTATATATATCTTAGGAGTCATAAGTTTACACAAAGAGGGCTCTGGCCTAGTGGTAGGGTGCTGCTTGGATATAAGGGAGGGCATGGGTTCAAGGCTTGGCTGGAGGCAATTCTTCATTTAATTTTAGAAACTGTGGCATGGGCTGGGGTTGATATGTATATGTATGACTCATAAATTTATGCAAAAAGAGGCTATAACTCGTGGTAGTGGGTGTTGTGTTGTCTAAATATCTTAGAGAGAATGGGTTCAAGCCGTGTTGGTGCAAATTTTTTTAAATTATGGCTTTGGGTTATTGGGCTGGGCTGTTTAAAAAAAATTAGAAAATGGGCTCAGATTTATATAAGGGGTTATAAGCTAGTATTACAACCTAAGGGATTATTTGATATAGTTTTAAAATTTTAATTACATCCCTCGGATTTAATTCCAGGTCTCCGGCCCCGGCCCCCAAAACCCCGGCCCCGGCCCCGGCTCTGACCGGGGCAGAAAATTTCTCCCTGACCCCGGTCAAATTCCCCGGTTTTTCGGGTTATTACCCGGCCCCGAACGTCCGGATTTTCCGGATCCCCGGCTCCGGCCGGGTCAAATTGCCATCCCTAAGCATGACATATTTCCTCAAGACAAGAGGATGGATCCATCCAAACTGTTAATAGGTCTTTTAGGGATGAAAGTTTCCCTATAGATAACGAAATAGATCCGGTTAGCTAGATTGTCATAGAAAACATCTAGGTTTTCAAAGGATGAAAGATTTATGTTAGTTTATTGCTGAGGTGAATGGGTAATTAATGATTAGTGGACCAAATGTTTGTGTATTGTGTTTTAGTAGTCAAGGGTGTGTTAGTTATAAGCTTAAAGGTCATGGCTGCAAAAGAAAATTTAGAAGGACAAGAGGATGAAATGCACAAATGGTCTTAAAGCAAAGCGGATAGCTTTATTACGAATAAAGCTTCCAAGTTTTTTATTGCTTACAACTAAACTCCCTAAAGGCTAGTTACACTTGAGCTCAACCGACATAATCCTTCAATGTCATTTACAATGATAAATTTACACCACACATTTGTACTTGACGGCCAAGTAATTTTGGACTCATCTAGCTAATTCTAATATTTTATCACTTAGATATTTTATATGATTTTTCTATTGTAGACAAAGCATAATATATATATTTAACAATTTCCTATAGATAGTGGAGTAGATCTGGTTAGTTGGTTATAGGAAAAATGAACAGATTTTAAGGACGAGAAATTTCCTATTAATGAAGGAAAAGGTCTGATTAGTTGGTTAGAGGAAGCATCTAGAGATTTTAAGGATGAAAGATTTCCCATTGGTAAAGGAATAGATCTATCGGTTAGAGGAAACATCTAGATATTTTAAAGATGAAAAATTTCCTATTGATGAATGAATAGATCAGTCAACTGGTTGTGAGAGAGGTCAAGATATGTTAAGAATGAAAGCTATTCGAAAGATGAAAGAATACGACTGAAAATTAAGTAGTCGTTTAATGGAGCTCAAGGACATGGCCAGGCGTGTTGTCGCAGAAAACACCATGCCATGTATGGCAATCTCTTTCAAGCTGGTTGGAAAGATCACTTAGATGTTGCTTGAACCTTCAAAGTGCTTGTCACTCACTTTGGATGCAACAAATTTGAGAACTTCCTACGCAAAAGTTAATATTAGTGCTTGGTATAGCAACTTTAGGAAAATATAGGCGACAATAACATTTATGGTTGGTTTCATTTTGTAAACTGAAATTAATTATGATTTGGATGAAAATATCACCAACTACAGAAGTATTTAAAATGCTTTTGTAACTATATATGGCGTGTAAAGTATTCATTTGGATAAGTAGTTAGGAACAGGGTCTTGTCAAAGTAGTTAATATTCTAAAGTCAAGTGCAGACCACAGACATACTATATCAGGTTTTGTCCTTTCATTATATTTATTTTAATATTTTCGAGGCTAATCTATCTTTATTGAAATCATGATTGTCCATAATATTTTACATGAAAAAATTTAAAATCTAGAGTTTGTTATTAGAATTCTCTTCATCATAGCCTTACATTATCCACATATTACAGAGCTTAAGAGAAGATGCAATCTTCAACAAAACATTTTCCAAATAGAATATGAATAAAGATTGTTACTTCCATCCATGTAGGTTGTTTCATATATAATTCATTCCTATGTATAGAAACGTAACCTCAGAAATCACAATGGCATGGATTCATAATATTGTTAAATTTCTGTTGAACCTTTTTAGGGCCCATTCTAAACGCATGACTAAACATGAGACTTGTCCTTTGGTGCCAACCTGTAGACTGACAATATCGTGGACTAGCCCTATCATTTTTCTTCTAAATACGTCACCCTCTCTGTTTGATTGCTCAGATGTCATTAAAATAGTGAAGACCATGACACATTAATTACCACATTTAGTAAGCTTTAAAATTGATTTAGCATTTAAGGCGGAAAAAGAAACAAAGATAACCTCAAATTCGTTGTATGGATTTTGTGCCAATAAGATGATATGTATATCATTAGTTTTGATTTGAACATATTACCCATTCTTTGACACCTATCATAGTTGGCAATGAACGTATGAGCATTCTTGAATAAAGAAAGCCAAAAGAACCTAGATTGGAGAACTTTACTATTGCCCTTTGTCGTCCAAAATGGCCTCCACACTCTAATGCATGAAAGTGTTTTAGGATATCGTCCATCTCTTCTTCTGATACACATCTCCATATCACTTGATCTACATAATGACAATAGAGAATAAGATCATCCTAGTATTAATGTTTGACATTAGCAAAGAATTACTTTTTCTTTTGATAGCAGAGGCCTAGTGGCATGATTTTTGCTGAAGGAAGTTCACAAAATCTGCAAATCATGGACGAGTTTTGTTAGAAGACACAATAAATAGTTGTTCATCTGGAAAGTGATCATCAATGGGTTGTATGTGCTCTTGTTGTTCTTTCGGTAGTTGTAATCAAGAAAGATGATTTGCCACCAAATTCTTCGTGCCTTTCTTGTCCCTGATCTCTAAATCAAACAGTAGGCTTTAGATCTTTCTTGGTCAAAAGGTACTTAATGGCTGAATGATCCGTATACCCAATTACCTTATTACTAATCAAATATGACCTAAACTTGTCGAAAGCAAATACAATGGCAAGCAACTCTTTTTTAGTTGTGGCATAGTTGAGTTGAGTACCATTAAGAGTGCGACTAGCATAGTATATGGCATGAAAAACCTTGTTTCATCACTGCCTAAGTACTACACCTACTGCATAGTCACATGCATCACACATTAACTCGAACGGTAACTCCCAATCTAGTGCTACCACAATAAGGGCTGTCAGTAACTTCGCTTTTAAAGTCTCAAAAGCCTTCACACAATCTCTATAAAAAATAAATGGGTCATTTTGCTCAAATAAATTCGAAAGTGGTTTGGATGTCTTGGAGAAATCCTTAATAAACATTCTATAGAAACCCGCATGTCCTAAAAAGCATCTAACCCCTTTTACCAATGTAGGTGGTGGCAGTTTTTTTTGTTGTCTCTATTTTAGCCCTATCAACCTCAATTCCCATGGATGATATCTTATGGCCTAGAACTATTCCTTCCTTGACATGAAGTGATACTTTTCCCAATTTAAAACCGAGTTAGTTTCTTCATATCTCTTAAGAACTAACTTTAAGTTATCTAAGCATTGATCAAAAGTTTTCCCAAAAATAGAAAAATCATCCATAAAACTTCAATGCTTTTCTCTATCATGTCAGAAAATATGGCCATCATACATATTTGGAACGTGGCTGGTGCATTACATAACCCAAAGGGCATTCTCCTAAAGGCAAATGTACCATAAGGGTAGGTGAAAGTAGTTTTTTCTTGGTCTTCGAGTGCTATGACAATTTGATTGTGTCTAAAATAGTCATCCAAGAAACAATAGTTTTCATGTCTAGCCAACTAATCTAACATTTGATCAACAAAAGGTAAAGTGGTCTTTCCTAGTGGCTTTGTTCAACTTTCTATAGTCTATGCAAATACGTCATTCGACAACTGTGCGAGTTAGAATTAACTTGTTATTTTCATTCTTTACAACTGTCATCCCTCCCTTTTTAGGCACTACCTGAACCGGACTAACCCATGAGCTATCTGATATGGGTAGATTATCCATGTATCTAACCATTTTAACATTTTAGCTCTAACTACTTTCATGGTAGGATTCAGTCTTCTTTGTGCATCTCTTGATGGTTTGCAGTTCTCCTCCATGAGAATTCTATGTGTGCACATTGAAGGACTAATTCCTCTCAAATTAGAAATAGACCACCCTATAGTAGTTTTATGTTCTCTCAACACTCTTAACAGCTTCTCTTTTTCTATACTAGTCAACACTACAAGAAAAATAGGCAATGACAACAGAGTTTTCGCAACACGCGGTTATGCACGTTGCTGAATGTTGTTTTCGGCAACGCGCAATTTGTGTGTGTTGCGAAAGATTGTTGAACTTCACTTTTAGCAACGCGCAAAAAATGCACGTTGCGAAAATTACCATTTAGCAACGCGCAGAAAATGCACGTTACCAAAACTATTAAATTTAGCAACATGCGCATCCTGCACGTTGCGAAATGTCTAAAAGGGTGTATATAGAAAAAATTAAAACTTTGAACTTATAAAAATTTATAGGGGTGATAATGATGAAGTTTGATATAGTGGGAAATCCTGGAAATTTACTACTGTATATAAAGAAAAAAATAGTTATTCAGCCCAAAATCCCGTAAATGTATTAATCCTAAAATCCCTAAGTCGCCTTGTCTCCACCATCTTCACTGTCATCACTCATCAACACTCGCCTGAGTGGCCTCTTGACAGTCTTCGGCCATCCTTACTCGCAGCACCTCTCGTGGCCAATTGGCCTCCACAACTCCGGCAGCCCAGCCCAGCCTCCGCAGCTCCGGCCATCCTTAATCGCAGCTCAGCCCTTATGTGTCACTCCCTCTGTTCCGAGACAAAGCGGATAAACAGAGGAGCAGAGAGCATTGTTGTCATGATTGATAGCTATAGGAGTGTATAAGAAGTGAGATACCGCTCTATTGAGGAAAATAACTGCATTTTCTTCATCGCTGCAGAGCCATTTACAAGACTGTACAGGTGAATAGTTCTCCCCTGCCCCACTGCAAAGGAAAGTTCTATCTTTACTTTACAAGCTTGCTCCACGCTAGCTGCAGAGCCATTTGTTTCGACTCGCTGCAGAAGTTTCCTTGTGTCCATTCTTGATTTATTAGCTTCATTTGAGGGAGCAACTCAAATGAATCTCTTACTTTAGATTTATTAGTTCTATATCTTGCTCGAGTCTATGGATCTCTTACTTTATTTTTCAATAACAGACTTAGAGTAAACTGAAGACTTGTTTAATAACAGACTTAAATCTAATTCTATCTAATGCTAAATCGTGATATGGCCTGGTTACTTGTGTTGAAATTTAAACAGAAAATATATGTTATATCATATGGCCATATGCATTCAAGTTTAGTTGTCATCTCTAATGGGCATTTCCTAATACAGACAATAGTTTTTAAGGAAGCTCCATAGCCGTTTGATATGGACATTTCGTGCTATAGGGTGGTGTACACAAGTCAAATGGTTTGGCTCCATGGGGTCATTGTTCTTGCTCTATATGCCAACTAGGTGTGGGCCAGTGTCTAGGAGTGGGCCAAAGTCACGCCATTTGCCATCTTCAACCAGGTGAGGTCATTGCTTATGCTTTAGATGAGTTCTTTTATTTGCTAATTATTAAACCACGTGAATTCCATCTTCTTGTTCCCACGTTGCTAACTATGCTACAAGGCACTTTAACCAAGATCAAAAGGTAAATTAGTTTATATAATAATCTACTCACACCCTTTGAACTATATGTATATATGCACATCCAACCATGGCCGATTAATTTTAATTATTCTAGGATCATGTTGTTAAGTGTCATATGATCATGAACTAACACATGCAATTCATGCAAGGTCGTAATGTAGTGTAGCTTCATCCTTGCAACACCGTAGCATAGCTAAGCACATGCAATTCATGCAAGGCCATGCAGCCCACTTCATGCACCAGCATGTGCACATGCAGCTCACGGTTCAATTGAATATACACGCAGAAGGCTTAGCCCATACACATGCAACTCGTGTACAACTCAGTCCATGCACATGCAACTCATGCATCAAATTAGTTCACATTTGTCAATTTTTATATACAATGGATAGCTAATTTAAACAATTAATGTAATCTTTCTAATTATTTTGTTTGGGCTAATAAAGATTTATATTAGCCCTCTCTAATTGTAAATTCATTCATGTGGTGTTGTTTAGAAATTATATTCGTGACTTCCTATTTATTGACATTTTAATTTGAATATATATTATTTTTATGATTGTTAAAAGATAGTTATGGTTGTACATATAATATTTTTATGTAGAGTTTGAAGATATATTATTTGTACTTATATCCAGGTTTTGTTAGATAATTGCTCAAGATGGATAAAGCATGGGTTCGTTTACCAAGGTTTTTTTTCTTATTAACAATATTGGTTAAAGTTAGTTAAGTTAATTAAACTTGCTTAACTTAGTTTACTTATTATTTGTAGAGCTTCAGAGGATTATAGGAAAGGGGCATATACTTTTATCAACATGGCTCGTGCAAATAGTAGAAACCTTGAGATTATAGTATGTCCTTGCTTACGTTGTAAAAATGTACAACGTCATCATCACGAGGTAGTGTATGAACATTTAGTTATCAATGGAATAGATCCTACTTATACTACATGGGTCCTTCATGGAGAGAGTTCCACTACCTCAAACCAATATCAAAATGTAAAGAACATGGAAACCTTTAGGATGTATAAGAAGCAAATGGGTTTTAGGGATCAAATGGAGTTTGAAGAAGAAAACTTTCCTAATAATCCTACTGAAACAAACAAAGAGGAAATCATAAACTTAGTTAAAGATGCCGAAACCCCTTTATGGCCTAGATGCGTAAATTACTCAAAAATGTCAGCTGTTGTTGCATTATTCAAGCTTAAAGTCACACATGGTATTTCTGATGCTTGTTTTGATGAGTTGCTTTAACTTATCCATGATATGTTACCACCTGAAAACAAACTTCTAGATTCACATTATTTAACTAAGAAGGTACTTAAGTCATTTGATCTTGGTTATGATAAAATACATGTGTGTATAAATGATTGTTGCCTATTTAGAAAAGAGTTGGATCGAGCACATAATTGTCCCAAATGTGGTGCTTCCCGTTGGAAAGTTACTGAACGAAGTAAGAAGATCAAAGAAGGAAACCCTGCAAAAGCCTTGCATTATTTTCCAATAATACCAAGACTTAGACTGTTGTTTAGTGTACCTGCAATTGCAGAACAAAAAGCCAAGATGGTAAAATGAGACATCTAGTTGATTCAGTGGCATAGGATATTATTGATAGGAAATGGCCATCATTTTCAATGGATCCTCGAAACATTAGATTTGGTCTTGCTACCGATGGTTTTAATCCTTTTCAAGATCTCAGTACAAGTTATAGTTGTTGGCCTGTAATTATGGTTATCTACAACCTACCCCCATGGTTATGCATGACTAAAGAAAGTTTAATGTTATCTCTACTGATCCCAGGCCCAAAGCAACCAGGTAATGACATAGATATCTATTTGGCACCATTGGTGGAAGATTTAAAAGAGTTGTGGATAAATGGTGTTGAAATGTATGATGCTTATAGTGACTCTCTATTCACTTTGAAAGCAATTTTGATGTGGACAATTAATGATTTTCCTGCATATGCCAACATGTCTGGATGGTCCACCAAGGGAAAATGTGCTTGTCCAATATGCCGACAAAATACATGTTCAGAATGGCTACCACGTAGTAGGAAATTCTCTTACATGGGTCATAGGCGATTTCTTGCTCCTAATCACCCATATCGACATAAAAGAACATGGTTTGATGGGAAAATTAAAGAACGTGGAAGACCTAAGATATTTACTAGTGAAGAAATTTATAAAGAAGTTGAGAACCTTGTGGATAATTGGGGCAAAGTTGGGACAAAAAGGAAGAGAGACTTAACTTCTTCTCAATTATGGAAAAAGAAATCAATCTTATTCCAACTGCCTTATTGGAAGGTCTATTTCTTTCTTCCTTACATAACTATTTTATTATAATGCCTTAAGGATATAATATTTTCCTAATTCAATAACTTATCATTGCAGGATTTGATTATGCGTCATAACTTAGATGTGATGCATATTGAGAAAAACATATGTGATAGCATAGTTGGTACTCTTTTGAATATAAAAGGCAAATCCAAAGACGGATTAAATTCATGCTTAGATTTGGAAACAATGTCTATTAGAAATGAATTGCACCCGCAAAGTAAGGGTAATACCTTCTACTTACCAGCTGCTTCACATACTCTCTCAAAGGAAGAAAAGCAAATTTTTTGCAAAAGACTTGCTAGTTTGACGTTACCGGATGACTATGGTTCAAATATTGCCAATTGTGTCAAATTGGAGGAAAGCAAGATAATTGGTCTTAAGTCTCATGACTGTCACATGCTAATGCAACAAATTCTACCGGTAGCTTTGAGAGGACTTTTACCTAAAGGTCCACGAAATGCAATTTTTCGTTTGTGTTTATTCTTTAATGAATTATGCAACAAGATGTTAGATAGAAATAGATTAGAAGAATTGAGGAAGATGTGGTGGAGACATTATGTATGTTGGAGAGATTCTTTCCACCTTCATTCTTTGATATTATGATTCATTTAACAGTTCATCTAGGACGTGAAGCTCGTTTATGTGGTCCTGTACAATATCGTTGGATGTACCCAATTGAGAGGTATTTATCTACTCTATATTTTTATTAGTCATCCATGCCTTCAAATAAATATCAATTAACTTTGTTCAATTATATTAGGTACATGAAAGTATTAAAGGGATATGTTAGAAATCGTTCTCGAGCAGAAGGTTGTATAGCTGAGTGATATGTTGCTGAAGAGTATGTGATATTTTGTGGTAAATATTTTAAAAAGGCCTATGGAATCGGCACTCGATATAGACCCAATGAAGAGTTTGAAGACAAGTTTTTAGTTGAAGGGCGTCCAGTATCAGGTGGAAAAGTTGTACATCTCTCTAAAGAGATGTACGAGATTGCTCATCGTTATGTTTTGTTAAATAGTTCAGAGGTTCAACCTTATATAGAGTAAGGAGTCTTACTGATGCCTTAACTAAAACTATCTAGATTGTATATATATAAACTGATCCTTTAATTCCAGTTTTCATGTAGGCAACACTTGGAAGCTTTGAGAAAAGAAGATGTGCATTTTTTAACAATGAAACATTATTACAAATTGAACATTTAAAGACTTTCAGTGCATGGTTTGCAAATAAGGTAATAAGCTTTTGATTCGTACTTTCTATGTCTAAATCTAATATATTAATATGATTTACTTGGTTGAAATCATTATCTTAAACAGATAAACTTGGACAGGAAGAAATCTGACTTGTCAGATACTTTAGTATGGCTTGCAAAAGGACCAAGAGACGTATCAATGTCATATTCTGGATTTGTTATAAATGGTATTCGCTTCCAGACTAAAGATGCAGAAAAGGCTCGACAAAATAGTGGAGTTCTAGTTGAAGCAACAGCTCTTTGTAGAGCTAGTGCACGAGATAATTCTCAAGTGATAGGGAAAGTTTCTTACTATGGGGTTCTGAGAAATATCATAGTACTTGATTATAATAAATTTCACATCCCTCTTTTTAAGTGTGATTGGGTGAATATTACAAATGGTGTCAAAGTTGATGATGGTTTCACTTTGGTTAAGCTACATGAAAGACAAAACCAATATGAAAGAGATCCCTTCATTTTGGCCTCACAAGCTAAACAAATATTTTATTCTCAAGAAAATAAAGCATCACAATGGCATGTTGTTTTGAGAGCACCACAAAGAGGTTTCTCTGACCTTCAACTGTATGAAGAAAGTGACTGTACACCATCCACACCAATTAACATAAGTAGGCTTAAAACCCAAAATACTAGTGAGGATGAACCTTGTATAAGAAGCGATGTTGATGGCATATTTTGTGATAGGTAGATTTCCCATATTTCTAGTAATAAGTGTACGCTTGTATTTTAATGATGGCATATTGTGTGATAGGTAGATTTCCCATATTTCCTATAAATCTGTATTTTTATGCCTTCTTTATTTCTTATCATGGTTATAGCAAAATTATTTCAATCATTTATGTGACTTAAAAGTGTTGTGATGTTGTGTTATGTAGAGGTTGAGCACTATCTACAAATTGAGTGCATACTAGTGGCAGAAGATGAGTGGTGCAAAGGTAAGCTTTCATTTTGAATTTCACCTATAGAATTATTGTATGAAAATGAAAAAATGCGAAATTTCGTTGCCTGAGCACTAAATGTTTTTATAGTCTTCAAGGAAAGCGAAAAAAAGGTTGCAAAAACAATGTGGAGCACTAACAGCAGCTGCTGTACGGGATCACAATAAAGGCATCAGAATTGAGAGAGATGATGATGAACAAATGACTGAATCAAATAATAAAGAATTGAAAAGGAAGAGAGGGCCAACTACTTTAGGCATGTTAAAAAGTCATGTAACACGTTTAAATATTGAGTTCAGTGATGTGGGTGTACCAGTGGGACCAAATTCTGATAAGTATACATCTTATCTTGGAGTTTTGGCACGAAAGCATGTGCCAGTTAACATCAAAGATTGGACTCTAGTTGAATCAAAAGATAAAGATGACCTTTGGACATTGGTCAAGGTATGTATAGATTTAATTTATATTGGTTATTTATATGTAAGTTTCTAATGTTCTTTTTGTATAGCAACGATTTGTTGTAGATGAATCCCATAAACATTGGACACTTCGAAAAATTGGTGATCGTTGGAGACAGTTCAAATCAGAAATAACTTCAAAGATAAGAAAGGTCGACCAACGACAAAATAGAGTACGGGCTTTGTCCCTCGTAAGGCCTGGCAACATAGAATCTGATAAGGACTAGGAAACATTTGTCAAAGAGAGATTGTCTCCAGAATTTCAAGTAATTAGACATATCTAGTCACACACAAACACACACGCATATATATAATAATGTAGAATTTATTCATTTGTTTTATACTTGATTAATAGGTAATTCGCGAGAGGATGAAAATTTTACACGAAAAAATCAAGAGGATGTACACACAATGGGTCGACTGGGTTATACTCGCAAGGAATATGAGATGGTAAAAATTCAACATCCTTGCATTTTGATTATATTCGCATGATTTTTCAATTTATGTCTTAGCTTATTTTTATCATTATGTTTCTTCATTTGAAGAAAAAACAGAGCTCAGGTGAAACATCAATTACTAGAGTTGATGTTTGGATTCAAGCGCATCTAAATAAGCAAGGGCAGCCTGCAAATGAATCAATTGGACAAAAAATGGTAGGAATTTCTATAATAAAAAAATAAATTGCCTTACAAACACATGGCTTACATGAGAGTTATTATTGACACTATCTATTTTTTCACATATTACTTGGTTGTTCATAGAAACAAATTGAAGATATTCAAAAGTCAAGTGAGGATGTGGACATGTCTAATATACGAAATGACCCTCTTGTGATTTTATAGGGAGGTGAACAACGTGGTAGAGTGCGTGGAAAAGGATTTGGTGTCAATCCTTCTAAAGTAGATGCACAGTTGCAATCTAGTGGAAAAGTTAAAGTACTTGAAGATGAACTGCAACTTAATAAGCAGAGACTTTTAGTATTAGAAGACCAGATGGATAAAGTGAATGCATTGTTAATGAAAATGACCCAGGTGAGTAGATTTTTTATTACTTAAAAATGATCTATAACATATGTTATTATATATAATGGATTTCATACCTTGAAATTGTACAGAATCAGAGTGTTGATGAAATGATGAGCTCTTATGCATGTACCCCTCGAGTAAGAAACTAACACATTTTGTTGTATTTATAATACTATATGAGTTAAAGTATACGATTAATTTAAAGTAATAATTAAACTAATTCTATTAATTGTAGTCTCAACAAGGAAGTGTTCCAATTCATCAAATTATACCAGGTGAAAATGTAAGATGCCTATTACTGCATTGGTACTCAGATGACTCAGATGAAATTGTGGCTGAAGGAAAGATTGCAAGTGTAGATCCTAAAGTTCTAGTACATCACAAGCCTTTAGGAAGGGACTGTTGGAAAGTTTGGGTTACTCATGCTATTAGGAATGATGTTGAACTGTATAGATCAACTGACGAAGCTCAAAACATTGATCAGGCCATAGGAAGTGCTATTGCTTGGCCAAAAAGTTGCATCAAGTTGATATCATAAAGGTAATACTTTCTCATTGACTAAATTTCTATAAGTTTGTATTTGGAAGCTTATATCATTTAATTTTTACAATATGTTCTAAGGATGTTAACTGCATTTTTATTATCCTTATTTTTAGGTGGAGGTTGCCTTTTATGTTGGCACTTTTAAGGAAAGTTCATCAATCAAGATGCTAAAAGAAGATGATGATTTTGCTGCTTATGTACGAATTTGTGCTTAAGTATGTTTTACTTGATTTCATTTTCCTTTAGTCATTTAGGATTGTATTACATATTAATTACAAGTACTTGTATTTTTTATAATATTTGTGATAATATTAACATAATACAAATTTCTACATTTATTATATATTATGTATTCTGTGATTATTTATATACCAATTTGTATAATTAAAAATAAGTAGGTATTACGTATTAATAAAAAGGGTATTTAACTATAAATACAATATATTTATATATCAAATAAATGGCAACATGCGCATGTTGCTAAAACTTACATGCTTAAATCTATAGCAACACGCATTGCATGTTGCTGAAACTATATTATTTTGGATCTTTTCGCAACGTGCAATATGCGTTGCCATTGAGGTCTATAGCAACACGCATTGTGCGTTACCATTGATGTCTACAACAACACGTATTGTGTGTTGCTGAAACTTTTTTACTCCGTCTTTTAGCAACACGTAATGCGCGTTGCCAAAAGATTTTCCGCAACATGCAAAATCACTTTTCGCAACATGCATGCGTGCGTTGCTAAAAGTGAAGGACTTTTCGTAGCAGCAAGAACGGCAACATGCGTCTGTGCGTTGCGAAAACGCTTTAGCAACACGAAATGCGCGTTGCCATAGCCCATTTTTCTTGTAGTGCAACTTAGATGATATTATGACTAGAAATGTAGATGACTTCCAAAGGTAAGCATATTTAAGATGACTAGGTAATTGTTTTAACTCAAGAGTTAGTGGTTTTTCAATAGAAGGTAATGGTCTTGTAGGTCCTTATCCTAAAGGCTCATAATATTTCCTATTGTTTTGCCTAATGAACCCATCCAATTTACATATTCAACTATTTCACATTCATCAAATTCATCCACCAAATTAGAGCGTGTCAATCTAGCTTCTAATGCCTCCAAAGGTAAATTTTTATGTTTTAATATCATAGAACTCACCTAATCAATTCGAAAGCAATTTTTAATGTCATCTAGATATTTCATGGTATTAAAAACATTAAATATTACATCTTTCTTTTGAACATGCAGCCTCAACTCGCCCTTTTGGACATCAATTAATGCCCTACCAATTGCCCAGAATGGTCTGACCAAGATGATGGGTATCTCTTTGTCGTCCTCCATATCAAGCACAATGAAATTTGTTGAGAAGATGAATTTATCTACCTTGATTAGCACATCTTCAATCACTCCTCTTGGATGATTAATGGATCGATCGGCTAGTTGCAAAGAGACCATAGTAAGACGTGCTTCACCTAAACCAAACTTCCCAAAAACAGATAAAGGCATTATATTTATGCTTGCACCTAAATCACACAATGCATTAGTAAAGAAAGAGTCACTAGTAGAGCAAGGAATAGAAAAACTCCTTGGATCCTTGAGCTTTGGTGGTAGCTTCTTTTACAATATGGAGCTACACTCTTCGATTAGAGTAACAGGCTCATAGTCTTCTAGCATCCTCTTCTTGGAAAGTATGTCTTTCATAAATTTGACATAGATGGGCATTTGCTCCAAGGCCTCTGCAAAAGAAATATTAATGTGTAGTTTCTTAAAGACCTCCAAGAACCTAGAGAATTTCTTATCAAGTTTGCTCTTTTGTAGCCTTTCCAGAAAAGGGACTTTAGGAACTAGTTCTTGAGTAGGTAATGGTGTGTTTTGAATCTTGTCATCATCAGTCGTCATTGTTGGCATAGGTGTAATGATTGGTTTGTCTTCCATCTTCTCCTTTGGCCTCTCAACTTTCTTGGTTCTCCCAATTCTTTAACACTCCTCAAAGTAATAGCTTTGCAATGCTCTTTTGGGTTCACTTTGGTAGTACTG
This sequence comes from Boswellia sacra, assembly GCA_013180625.2. Lineage (NCBI taxonomy): Eukaryota > Viridiplantae > Streptophyta > Magnoliopsida > Sapindales > Burseraceae > Boswellia > Boswellia sacra. The sequence continues at coordinate 107,119 of SNVD02008146.1, read as the reverse complement.
GGTAAATTACCTTGTAGTCTTTCACCGATCATGTTAGTTAGCTGACTTACTTGAGTTTCTAGGCTTCTAATTTGTGATGATTGTTTTTGAAAATTGTTGTGTAGCCATGAATTGGTCAGTTCTTTTCATGAAGCTAGTTGTAGTTGTTGTCAATTAGGTAAAGGCTTCTTATAGGATGGTTTCTTTTCTTATTAAGGATGTTTCATTGCGTTTTGGTTACCCCAAGAGAAATTTGGATAGTTTCTCCAACCTAGGTTGTAGTTATTGCTATAAGGGTTATTCCTAGGTCGGTTATAATATAGCTGTCTTGCTCAGCTTGTCCTTGAAATGGGTTCCCATCTTCACACCTCTCACTAAGATGGTCACCATGACAATGTTCACATATAATTGCTGGAATATGGATAACATTGGCTGCCATAGTGTGATTTTGTAGTTGTTTAGACAGTGCAACCATTTGTGCTTTCAAGGAATCAATCTTATCTAAATTGTGAACCCCAGCTGCCTTTTTTGATGTAGTTCTTTCACCACTTCATTGGTAGTTGTTCATAGCCATCTCCTTGATCAAATCATATGCCTCATCTTGCATTTTCCTCATAAAAGCTCTGCCTAATGCTGTATCTATCACAGTCTTTGTTGAGTGTCCTAAACCATTGGAGAATGCTTGTACTTGCATCCATTTGGCTAGGCCATGATGAGGACATTTTCTAAGAAGTTAAACCTTTCCCATGCATCGTATAGAGATTCTCCATCATATTGTGCAAAGTTGGAGATTTTCTTTCTTAGCTTGACTGTCTTTAATGGTGGAAAAATTTTGCAAGGAATTTCTTGGCCAAATCCTCCCAAATAGTTATCAAACCTACAAGCAAAGAATTCAACCAACTCTTAGCTCTTATCTTTCAATGAAAAAGGAAACAAACGTAGTCTAATAGCATCATCTGAGACTTCATTAAACTTTAATGTATCACAAATTTCAATAAAATTAGCAATATGAGCATTGCAATCCTCATTAGGTATTCTACAAAATGGAGATGATTGAATCATCTGCAAGGTAGCTGGTTTAATCTTGAAGGTGTTCTTGAATGGCCAGCTTCCTTATTGCTTGATGAATTCCCGTCACCATAGGAAGAGTCTAATCCATGAGTCTTACATCAACTGGAACTACAGCTCTTTCTCTGTTTCCTTCCATATTGTCAGCCATCACGCTTGTTTGTTTGGACTTTTCGTGTTTCTCCTTTCTATTCTTTCGACAGGTTTTTCTATCTCAAAATCCAGAGGCAATAAGTCTTTGTCTCCAAATTTCACATGTCACTGGCAATACTAAAACAAAGCAAAACTTCGGTAAAACAGAAAATAAAATTCAAAACCAAAGTCAAGTTATTTAGTTTAATATTAATAAAAACGATCCCCGACAACGATGCTAAAAACTTGTTATGCGCCGCAAGTATACAGAATCAAACAAGTGATATAATGATGAGTGAGTTATCGTTCCCACGAGGATTGGTTATTAGTTACTAAACTTAATCTAAATATGATTTTATTTGAAAAATAAATTTAAATAGCAAATTTAAAAGAATTAACTAACTAAATAACTACAATAAAATTTAACACTAATCAAATAAATAATATCTAAACTAGATTAAGACAAATTCAATGAATTAAGCCCTACGGCATCAGGTTTCACCTAAATTATCCACTCTATTATTCAATCCAATTCAATTAATGTTCATCAATCTTGTTGCCAACCAATTTCGCTAAGGCATTTCTCTCTCAAGCAATAAAAATGTATAGTTATAGGGAGAATCACATATCTGTATCATCTAACAACCTATAATTATCCATTAAATACAAGAAACCATATAGGGTTGCACAAATCACAATTATATTTCTATCTCATGTTATATTTATGGTGAATCAATCAAGGACTAATATAAATTAACTTCTCAGTCAAATTTATATCTCAAATCATAAAATAGTTGGCCAGACAATCAAAAGCATTAAGCACATGAATAATTTATTCAACAAGAATTGAATAAACATCAATATATTGAATTGAATAATTAGAGTATCAAACTTGGCTACATCCTAACCCTAGAAAAAGAAATTTAGTTCATAATTCAAGGAAAAACAACACAAAATCGAGAAGAATTCATAGAGTACAAATAAGGAAGAAAGAATTAGAGATTTTAAAGCTTCCTTGAAGATTCACTCTTGAATTGTTTCTCCAAGAGTTGGAACTTATTTCCTTGCCTCCTAAGCACCTCTAATGATGCCTCTAATGCCCTAGAAAAGACCTAAAATACGCCTATTTATATTCTATATAAGAAAGAATTCGAATCCAGCTTGAAATAGGAATCCTGAAAATTTTCAGAATTGGACTTGCGCAGGAGCGTCAAGTTACTGGTTCACGAGGCTTCTTTTCTTGGATCTTACGCTGTAGCGCCACTTGAGTTGCACTAGAGCGCCAACCTTCTACTTTCGAGATTCAGACCTTTTCCTTTTTTAACCCTTTTTACTCCTATTTTTGTTGTGCTTTATTACAAATAAAATTCTATCCAAAAAAATATGCAATTAACCAAAATAGCACGTTAATTTCCTCTTATTTTACTCAAAAACTAATAAAAAATTAAATTTAAGGTTATTAAATTAGTCAATAAAATTCACTAACATACATTCACTTATTCATATTCATCATATACATTCATGTTATTTGTTAAACTATTTTTTTCATCTAATTATCACTTAATCCTTGCACCTTACCAAGAATCCAAATACCTTTCGAGTGCATTCACATAATTGTTTTTTTTCTCAATTGACCGATGCATCTACAGTGTTGTTCACCTACCTGCATTGATAAAGGTATTTATAATGTCAAACATAAAACAGAACAATAATTATAGTAGCACGATAAAATTTGATTTCAATTATGTCATTTGCTTTTGACAATCTACTTGCATTGATAAAGGTCTTTAGCAATATTTTCTACCATTTGATTCAATCTGCTACCAATGGGACTCACATCAATACTCAACTCTTCTAATGAAGGAAGACTTGAAATTGTTTGAGAGGGAATGATCTCCATTTGTTGAGCATTAACACATTCCCAAGAATTTCTGAAAGCTTAAATTATCTTTGCTCCAATAATAATTTCCTATTTTCATTCAATCTCTACTTTAAAAGAATTATTATATCAAAGTGATTAATTTCTTTTTATCGCTCAAGTCATGTTAGCCCTTGAAACACTTTGAAACAAAATGGAAGATGAGTTTTCTACAAATTGCATAGCTGTCAAAATTGAAAGAAGACTTGTTGATGATATTATTCCGGTTCAATAATGAAAGATTTCTACTCTGTGAAATACCGTAGAATACTACTTCGTTAAAGTTTTATTTCATTTCATATTATATTTATTTTTCATTTTGTTATAATATAAATTTACTTCATTTTCTGTAGAAGTTATAATTTAAACGGTAAGGTTTATTATGTATTCCTCGAATTAGATATCACTTTTTCTGTATTTTAATTAATGAGATCTCCTCTAATACCATCTAGGTTCACCAAAAATTTTTGAAAATTCTTTAAGTGCCGCCCGGAAATTAAAAGTTGTTTTGGTTATGTCATTGAAGGATAAATCAAAGGGAATGACAACAAAGAATTATATGTTTTAAACTCCTGATCGATGTCGCTTTACGAGTGGAAGCTATAAATAGAAAGCATTTTCTAAATAGAAATGATAAATTAAGGCCTGCAGCTGAGACGCATAAACCGAGATCCATTCATGCAATTCTGACCAAATCGTATATTATCGAAGGGAAGATTTTAGAATATATGATGATAAATTATTATAACAAAACCATAAAAATATAAATTGAAATTCACCTATTAATAGGATTCAATTAATTAATGTGCGTTCTTTTCAGAGAGAAGCTGCAAAACCACTTTAACATTGGATAGCCATAAATCCATTTTTTCATATATAAGATTTAGAATTCTTCATGGTGAAAAGTCAGATGGGATAAACATTAATACTTGATCGAACTTCGTTAAGAGATCTCACAACCCATGACTACATATTAAATAAATTCTTGTGCACACAAAGTTCTTAAAATATACAATACACTACAAATATGTACAGGAATCTGTACGTACGTTTGCTAAGGGGAGTTCATCAGTACTAATTTCCCGTGAATTGCGTCGAGAAGAGCACCGACTGTAAAGCGTAAATAACGCCTTTATCCTCCGGGGAAGCGCTTCAACTGACGCCTTTATCAACGGAGGAAGCCCTGTAACTAACGCCTTCATCGACCTAGAAGGAGCTATAACTAATTCCTTTATCCACCGAGGAACAGCTATAACTAACGCCTTTATCCAGTAGTAAATGAGCCCATATAGAAATTTGTGAGGCAATGCCACAAACATATACGTTTTGCTCTTCGTGGGCGTGGGTAGACGAATTCGTTTCGACAAGCATAGAAAGCACCAACCAATAGGCTTCTTAAGGAATAACTTTACCATCTTGAAGCTGAATGCAAGCGGATTTACATTTGCAGATTGGCCGGATACTAATGAAATAAACGGCGCGAGTACGTACAAGATGAGGGGCAAACCACAACCAATTGCAGAAACTGTTATGGCTAGGACCATATTTTCAGACAACACCACGTACAATCCTGTCACAAATGCTAACGTCATTGAGACAAGTCCTATCCAAGTCAAGCCAATGGCCCAAGGAAGTGAGTCCATAAATGATTCACTTTTGCTGCACCAAAAGGACCAAAAAACTATAACTGCAGCAGTCATGGATGAAGTCATGGATATGGTATCAGTGATAACAAATGCCTGAAAACTTGCTCTATCAACCAGAATCGCCGTGCCCTCGTCTTGTTTGAAACCCCCTGGAATGGTAAAAGCTGCAGTGAATGTGAACGTGGCGATCAATGTATTCATCAGTGAAAGAGTTTGAGCCATTTCCTTGCGTCTGCCACCTTCACCGTCTTTATCTTCAACTCCAGCAAAGATCGTATGTTCTAACGGCATACCTTCTATGTCCTGAGCTCGCTCTGAAAGGGCAACATTCAACGGATGCATATGTTTTTGCTGGAGTACCGCTGGTGCACTCATAGATCGGCCTGGATGGGCTGCCTCTTGCACCCGCCTGTGTTCCAGCTGGATGTCTTCTTCGCACAGACCTCGATCTGCATACGCCGCCTTCAGGGCTTTTGTGGTTAAGTGCTGCAGTGCACGGCATGCAAATGCGACACACATATGGATAAAACTTAATTGAAGGAAGAAATAAAAAATAAGAGGAAATTTCATAAATAATGTGAAATAGTAATGAAAATATTTTTTAATGATCTTTTTAGTCGGCACTTTTATCAAATGATCTCTATTGCATTTTTATTAAGTTAAATATTTATAGTTAAATAAAGTTTTTTTTTTTTAGTTATAAAGTTAAATTTGATAAAAACTAAATTTTAAAATTTTGCTAGGAAGTGTGTATTTAGAAGAATAGGGTATCAAGAAGAATTTTTCTGGTGAAAATAACCTAACTTTCCGAGTTTCTCCCAATATAAAAGAGCTTCCATAAATTTTCAAACATAAAAATTCTTGAAAAGGGCTTTGACATTAAAAAAGATTATTTTAATTAGTAATAACTAATAAGTCAGAATAATATTCTACAATACAACACTCTGTGCTGCTTAAATTTAATTAACTAACTTAATATTCTACCATTAACTCACTCTTTTCCTTTTTGAACTCCCAAATACACTGTTCACACCCTTTTTCTTGGCTCTTACTATTTATAAAATTAGGATAATTAAATTCATATCCAACAAAATAAATAATTTAAATATAAATCCTTGTTACCTATATAATTTACATTGCTTAATATAGTACATATTTAATAGAAATTCTATCAATGAAATATTTATCCTTAACTTACCTGATTTATTATTAAATATTTATTTATAAGTCACTAATTTCATTCACATTTTAAATGTATGTTTTAATGGTATAATTCGTGTGGTAATAAAAATTGATATGTTAATAAAGTTGTATTGATTATATAGGTCTTGTTTTAAATCTTTAATATGCCTTGGATAAATTTTTAAATCTTAAAAATTTTAACTAGCTAGAAGTGTGAGAAAATGAGTCTATAGAGCATTAGATTTAAAAATGATTTAAATAAAATGCACCTTATGGATATCCTTCCCTTTGAGCGTAGACGTCTCGACAATTACTAAAGCAGATTGCTTTTGTCGGTTGATTGCCCTGATGTTGACATTCATGCATTTGGAGAAAGTATAGACCACATCACTCTGGAATTCCATGGCGGCCAAATGCAAAGGGGTATTCCCATCTTCATCACGCGAGTTGACTAGATCATCTATCTCAGGCAACTTAAGAATAAATGCGACTATTTTTACCTTTCCATTTTGAGCTGCAACATGGAGGATATTACGTCTTCTGTTATCATTCATCTCTATGGAATCTGGGTAGTCTTTGAGCAGCATTTTCAATACACCTGGTCGGTCATTCTTTGCAGCCAAGTGAACAGGCGTTTGACCATTTTTGTCAGGTTTATATACAAGCTCTGCATTTACTTTGGCTAAGTATCGTGCTATTTTAACATGACCTGAGGCAGCTGCGTAATGAAGGGAAGTCCATTGCTTTTCATGATCTACATTATTGATGAGGTCCTTTCTCTTTTTCAATATATCAACCACCATATCTAAATATTAATTGCAATAAACGAAGGATTAATTACCTGAAGCACAGAGTTAATCTTGATACTAATTAATTTCAAATGAAATATATAGATCAACAATATAGCCAGTCTCACCATAATCTTGCCTTATGACGGCACTGTGTAGAAGCGGCAATTCTTCGTGTCCTTTAGGATCAAGGATGGACGGATATTTTTCTATCATAAAACGTGCAATATAATTTAATCTTCCATCAATGGCAATGGAGAGTGGAGACTGCTCAGAGTTATTAACTTCGAGCACTGAAGTTTCATCGCATCCAATCAAAATTTGTGCAATTAGCTCATGACCATGGCGCACAGCATTATGCAGAGCAGTGTTGCCTTCCTTGTCTTTCATCTTAAGCAACCCCTTTTGTTTCATGGTTTCTTCTTTCTCATGAAAAAGTACAAATAAAAAAACAAGCATATGACCATACTTGGCGGCAATATGCAACGGAGTCTCGCCGTCGCCGTTTCTCTTATAGGTAAAGGATTCATTCTTATCATCACGTCTTAGTATCTGTTCTACCACCACCCAGTTTCTGTATCTTGCAGCTATATGAAGGACGCTGTTACCATTGGGACTCGTTTTTCTGAAGAGATCATCATTTTTGTTTCGTGCGATTTCATTGATTTTGAACAAATCACCTCGTTGAATTGCCTTGATTAATTTTTGATAGTCCACGATCCTGGTTGCATCTCTGTACCAAAGATTCTTGTTCAGACTGTGGATGATAATATAAAATGTCGTAACTGAATATTAATTTTAGTATTATTGTTTCTGCATATGTAAAGTCAAATTTTTCTTATTTCACTATATCATATTGTAAAATACTACTTAAATCAAGGTTAGAGAAATGGTGGCAGCACGCAGCTCATGAACATTCTTATTCTAAGGTACATTGTCGATTGGATTACAAAATTTAAAGGTAAGCTTTCGTTTACTTACTAACAATCACTTGGCTCGAAATGATGACAACTATAGGATTTAGATTTGTATATTACTCTGGTAGTAGGGAATCCTACGTTATATTTAGAACTTAACAGCAAATGTTTCAATAGTAACATTTTTGGATCCAACCTTATGGTTTTGGAATGAAAAGAAAAATTACATTTGTGATTGATAATGGGAAGACGAACACAGATTGTGATGGTTGTTTTTTTGAGGGCATCGATCAAGTTGAATTCAATTTAACAATGAGAAGACTTTGGAAAAATTGCTTACAAATGACTTTTCAAGTTTCAGATTTCTTTTATATTAGTTAATTAAAGAAGGGGTAAATTGGTAACTTTATTCGAATAGGCCTTCAACGTTACTAGAACCTAAGAGAGTAACAACGTTGGTGGATTAAGGGTAATAGCAGTGGGTAAAGTAATTAAAAAGGGTAATACTAATTTACAATTTATTTACAATCAATTCTTTCCACAAACCGAGTTGACAAAATAACAATCAATAAATAATTATCATGTTATGCAATCTAATCTCGTTCATTTATTTATTTATTTTTATATGTCCAACGATATTTTACCAAATTTAAATTGTACAAAAATTTGTTGTAGATTAATTGTACATGTAGCCTCATTCATTTAAAAAATATAGAGATATTGATGACCCAAAAAATGCGAAGTATTGACTCCATCTACAATTTCTGATAACTTAGGCGTAGTAATTGAAGTTTACCCTGTTCTTTTTTCATATTATATGTTATTACCGAATAGATTTTAAATCATTAATAGTGTATTTGATCATTGGGTAGGGTTAAATGTACCTAAAAATACCGTGCATGTCCTTCCTTAGTTAAACATATTGTAAAAATTCCTTCAAAAAATAAAAATTGCATCTAAAACAATTAAATAAGTTAAAGAATATCATATGTAATTCGTACTCAACACAATATTATCAATCAATTTTTATTACATGAAAAATACAAATTTAGTCGGAGGACTTTCAATAAAAAGTGATGAATTGAACGGTTTAGGAGAAAAAATTATTATAATAGATAAATCATACAAATTATAAATAGATTTTATTTTTAATTAGTAATTTTGTATTGAAAAATATTTTTCATTTTAATTGTTATATGAATTTATTTTGAAATCACGAATATTTTTAAAAAAAATTAGTATTTAACTTTTAAATAGTGAAGTAGAAAAAGTGTTGTCCACCGCATATATATTCGAATATGCCTGTAGATAATTAATATGAAAATCAGACATGAGATCTTAGTGCAGCTCGATAAATCAAACGTGAAAAACCATGGCAGTCTCAAAAATTTTAAAAAGAAGAGTTTTCTCTTTAATGTTGCAGACTAGATTGCGGATGGATTTATGAGTTAAAGAGAGCATACAAAGGATTTTCAGTAAGGAGTTACTTTTTATGCGACGGCTGCACTGTTCTTAAAAAGAATTCTCGTAGAACTTTTAGGCAACAAGATCCTAGTTTGATTGGAAACGGTTCAACAAAAAAGACTAGAAATAAGTCCCTTGCATTTTCGTTAAAAAAGGGTCATTTGGGCCTTGGAAAATGCACTTCTTCTATTTTAGGAAACTTTTATTTCTTTGATAAACTACTTATTTGGACTCCAGTTTGAACGTTGTTTGTTGTGTTTGCTTTGTTTCAATTTCCATTTCTTAAATATGTTAAGAACTGAAAACTTTCCAAAAATGGAAATTTTCGTATTCTTGGTGATTTTCTTTGCCTCGTTCATTTAGGTTAGGTTTTAGTATTTAATTGTGATACTATCGGTGATTTCTTTGCCTAGTTCATTTAGGTTAGGTTTCAGTATTTAAATCAGCTGATATTCTCAATTTCTCATTGTAACAATAGACTTAGATGACTTTGAAAGAGAATTTCTCTTTATTTCATCTTAGTTCTTTGCAAGCGTGTGCGACCATAAAATTTTTTTAGGGGTGGGGTATATGGGTTTTTCAAAAATTATCGAAATTTTCCTATATTATTTTATTGAATTAAAAACAAAACCAAAAAAAAAAAAAAAAAAAATTGGAAGAGTATCCAAAGGGCAGGGAGATCAGTATAAGTTTTTGACACTATTAATCGGATAACCAAACCTTAGGGGTGCTAATAAGATCCCTTTTAACCCATCCTTCAACAACTATTTTTTCTCAAAAATTTCAGTTGGGTCCACCCCTCACTCCGCCTGGGGCTATTTGTGATTCTAGGTAGAATTACATACATGTATAAAGCCTAATAATTCAGTAGTTGCGCGTGATTCAACAGATTATTAGTATATTACACTATTTTATTGTGTATTTTGGCTTCTTTCGCATACACTTTCCTGCATCATTTCTAGATGTTAACTTTTTTTTTAATTATGTTTTGCTGCTTTATAACTAAAACCCACTCAAGTCAAAGTCTAAACGTCATATATAATTCGCAACATAAATAACTAAAATATGCAAATTCATTATAACAGGAAATTCAGGAGGACGCATCACCTCTTAGCTTTTTCCTGGTCATGAACAGGAAAACTATATCCTGAATTAGCTTTTTCCAAGTCAGACATTTCCTGGTCCTGAAAGATGGAAGAGTAGCAATTACGAGTTATGAGACATCAGAGCTGATATTAGATGTAGTAGACAGAGATCGAGTAATAGAATTTGAGTTAACATATACCTTTTCGTTCCTAAGATCTGTTGATATATCAAGAATTTCCGGAGTGGTCCGCTGCTGCTTGTTGGAAGTGCTTGACAGCCTGATGCATGCAGAGGGGTATTAATTATTTTTGTTCACACTTGTACAAGCAATAGCCTTCATTTTTGTTTTAAAATTTGCCTAAAATATTATATGGGGAAAAAACAGAGCAAAACAATGACTGGTCAACTCTAAACCAGAGAGAGCAAGAAACAGTTCTTGTTTACATGCAGAGAGCAGATGTTAATGAGCATATATTAGCTCTATCCCTTCCGCTAGTATTTATAGAAATTTCAAGGTCTGGGGCTGGGCGGCTTACCTGTTCAAATCAGCGACACCCGAAGGATAGTATTCCAAGTTAGCCATTTCACGATTTCTTAAAACTTTTCTGGGACGTCTGAAGAAGCTGCGTTGCGCGCGCGCACACACCCACAAACACGCACACACGTATATATAAGCCCACAATACTTGGAGACAAAAATTAAAAAAATAAAATGAGATACACGTTTGACGATGTACGTTTGGTTCGGTATAATTTGTATCTGTATGACGTATGTTAGAAAAGACAGTGAAATTAATGCAGTTGTACGGATAATCTGTTGTTGGGCACATTGATGGGGAATTCAGGTTCTTGTTTACCATATAGATATGGAGGCACTTGTCAAAGCCTACTTGATAATATTGGTTGCAGCAAGACTATGCTCCGCTTTCATTCATTCTTTCTTTCTTTTTTTTTTTTTTTTTTTTTAACTTTTTAACATTGCTTTACGTTTTTTACGGGTCTATCAGTCTACAATAGCAACGATAATATATTAATGTTTTGATCAGACAATTTAAACTCTATACAGCAACAATAATATTAAAATTGAGTAAATTTTAGACCATATTTAGTTTATAATTATATTAAATAATATTTTATTTAATAGTAGAATATTTTGAATTGTATTAAATTTTTAAAATAAATTAAAATAATTAAAAAATAATAAAATATTTTAAATTATAATAATTTTAAAAATGATTTATATTAAATTAAATATTAAAATATTTGATTGAAATATTTAATAAATTATATATTGTAAATAGGTATTTATTCATTTATATTTGTGATATTTATTGACAAAAATCAAAACAAAAGGCTAAATTATATAATTAAATCTTTTAATAATATAATATAATATCTATTAATTAAAAACTATTACATCTTTGTCCAACGTTAAGGCACGGTAGGATACATCATTATCTCAGTTCTTTTCATGCGGTTGTTGTGCAGTGTTTTCCTATGTTATCCAGGCTTCCTATTACGCCAAAAACAACTAAAAATATTATAAAATTTTCCTACTTTATGCTATCAAATCTGGCATGTCAAGCACGCCCCAAATTTATTCATTCATTAGCTAACTTATCTTATCTTGTTTTGTCATAATTCCAAGTATATTATCATGTAACCTACAAAATCTTCTCCAAATTTAAACTTAATGGAACAAAAAATTACTAAAAAAACCTAAACTAATTAATGATTATCGTAATTAAGCTTTTGGAAAGATTATTGATCTTAATTGTATTTTTTTACTAAATTAAAGATTGATTTATTTAATTATTGGTTCGTTGTTGTCATTATTAAAATCATGGAGATAGATTTCGTGAAAATTTAAGTCCTTTCAAAGTTTGGAAAGGTGTAGTTAGATTAATTGGTGTACAAAGTAATTTTTTGGGTAAAACCGACTCCAACTAAGCCAAAACATAAAGACTTTAAGTAAAATTAACCTTTTTATGTTATTATTATTTTTGTCGTCTCTTGTTATTTCTTCATTTCCAATTAGCTAGGTACACATCAAGTAGTGGCAGACATTGCATGATGTTTCATTTACTTTACGAAAAGCGAACAAAGAGAGGTTGTAACGTGGATGGATTCATATAATTGTTTTTTAATTAAATTAAGTTTTTATTTTTTGCATCATGACACGAGTCATCAACTTCTATCCCTGAATAAAATAATGTTATCATGTCTGACCAAAATCTCCAACAAATCTATACCTAACCATTGTGATACTATTTTCGTTGTTTCTTCAAACACCATTAAAAAAGTTTGCATTGCTCTTGATTTCACAACTTTTTGTCGTTACTTAACAGGGGATAAGGAACATAATTTTAGATTTATTAATCCTACATGTACAAAAACCAATTATAAAAATTGTGATCACATAATCTAATATTATTAAATAATAAAAATTTATGAAAAATAAATGATTTTATGATAATAATATGTTTTCAAAATATTATACAATATTGAATTTCTAAAATGGAAATTTTATAAAATTATCATATATCTTATATTATTGTTTCAGCTTTATGAAACATAAGATTGGTATCACTTTTAAAAAAAAAAAAAACAAATTAACCTTAAAGGCTAAGTGTAATTCACCTTAATATTGGGTTCAATTTCCCATAAATTCAAAGCTCGGAAAGATAATAAAATTTAAATACCAAAACCATCAAATTTAATCATAGAGCTGTAGAGCAATCATTTCCTGAAAACAGAGACCCAGTTAAATGGAAAAATCTAACTTATTCATGCATAATTCAATTTCACAAGTTTTAACATTTAATAGAAAAATTGACCACTTGTCAATCATGCACATGGTGATAATGACTATAAATTAATGGTAAGTTTAAACATTTTTCAAATTTTAATAAGCATTTTAGTCCAATGAATTGAAGTAATTTGTCCAAATATCAAAACAGTCAAAGTCTGAGTTAAAATATTACGTTAATCTATTAATATTATTATGTTTATGAAATCGAACCTCAGATTTTAAAATAGATATCCTAACAACTCGCGTCACATCTTGTCTTCTTTTACTGTCATCTTTAGCTCTTATTCTGTTTTTCCCATTCTTCCGAGTCGAACTACAGTGCAGCTGCTGTACCATACAGCAGCTGCTTTTACGATTTTTGCTTGAGAGATCCTCTTTACGACAAAAACCAACAGCTGTATGATACAGCCGCTGGACTATAGCTTTTCCCATTCTTCCGAGTCGAACTACAGTGCAGCTGCTGTACCATACAGCAGCTGCTTTTACGATTTTTGCTTGAGGGCAAAAGTTGTATTTTACAACTTTTGCATCCTCTTTACGACAAAAACCAACGGCTGTATGATACAGCCGCTGGACTATAGTTTTTCCCATTCTTCCGAGTCGAACTACAGTGCAGCTGCTGTACCATACAGTTGCTGCTTTTACGATTTTTGCTTGAGGGCAAAAGTTGTATTTTACAACTTTTGCATCCTCTTTACGACAAAAACCAACGGCTGTATGATACAGCCGCTGGACTATAGTTTTTCCCATTCTTCCGAGTCGAACTACAGTGCAGCTGTTGTACCATACAGCAGCTGCTTTTACGATTTTTGCTTGAGGGCAAAAGTTGTATTTTACAACTTTTGCATCCTCTTTACGACAAAAACCAACGGCTGTATGATACAGCCGCTGGATTATAGTTTTTCCCTATTCTTCGTCCCCTACTCCAAAACCTTATCTACGTCCCTGTACTTCCTCAATCGAAGAAAATGTCTTAAAATAGATATCCTAACAACTCACATCTTGTCTTCTTTCGCCTTGCACCTTCACCTCCTATTCTTCCTCCCATACGGCCACAAAGCCATACCTATATCACTGTACTTTCTCAAATGAAGGGAAACGTTTACCGGACACAAAATATATTGATACATCTTATAAAAATTATAAATAAATATATAAAAATTATAAATAAATATATAATATTTTATTTATTCGTAATTTTTATATAAATTTTTATAAAAATATAAAAATTTGAATGAAACTTTAAACTTTGGATCCCCTTTCATCGAAGACTTGAATGACAATGATGTCAACCGATCTTAACAAATTTATTGACAGCAAACGTTTTGATGGTGGCGGTGTCATTGAACATGCCACACAATCAATAGCTGACGACAGTGACAACAGCCCTCCGACGACCATAATTTTATGTTTTCAAAAATGAAATTAAAAAAATAAATCTTAATAATTTCTATTTTATGATATATTAATTAATTATTAATTAAAAAATTAATATTAAAAGGTATTTTTAGATTTTTATTATTTGAGTAACATAATTTTTATATTTTGATCTATCAAAATTTTAGTTTTTTAAAATCAAATTTTAAAAATTATCCCCTACTAATTTCTGCAATCTAATAATACAAAAATATATTTTTTAAATAGTCGTTTCTTGAATAATAAATTTTGAAAGAGTTTATCAACTATTAAAATAAATATAACTAGCAATATAATTCAATAAAACTGTTGTGTAGCAACGGGCCAGACGCACACTCAGCCAACTTGACTTTTGACTTGGGAGTCCTCCTCTAAATGAATTAATTTGTCTGATACGATTTAGCAAAGATTTCTTTCCGGAAAACAACTTTCCTTTAATACTTTATAAATTTATGTACCTTTGACGATAAATTGGGTTTTAAATGACCTGAGAAAAGCAAAGTCAATGAATGAAGACAAGAGATGGGTTGTTAACCCGTGTACTGTATCAGTTTCCACCCAATTTCTTTCATATTTTATTTTACATTCACATCCCTTGACTAATTAGTCCAAGCAAGGTATTTATTTTCATTCCCTAGTCAAAATCATATAAATCGTATACCATAAATACATATAATTTGTTCTTAAAAATCATGTTTAGCTTTTAGACATAACTGCAAAATTTTAATGTATCTTCATAATTGATGTTATTCATCCAATGCATTTAATAATAGAACTTTATTGACAATTCTAACCTTAATTTTGTCTCCGGTTGGTGCAAGTTGAACAAGATTGGTTTTGATTCTAGGATTAAAAAAAAAATCAAGTCAGGACTGAGTTGCTTGGATGAACTAGAGGGGGAAGATGCTGAGTTGGGCTTGCATCTTTGGAGACATTTGACTACAATTTGTGAAGATATTCTGTTGAGATAAAAATTGCAGGATTTCATGAGGACTTACTTTGAATCATGAGAAACTTATTGATTATCTTGTACTGATCAACAAATCAAATAGTCTAATAGTAATAACAGTTTCTAAGAATCAATTCTCTTACAATAATAATTATAGTTTACGACTTTTTAATTTTAACCCAATATAATAGCATGAAGCACGATCACTAACCAGTACATATGGCAGATCCAAGATCTAGATCTTAGGGGTGTGACCCGATTAAGAATAAAAGTATAGTAAATTTTTATTAAGTTTGTACAATGTAAAAGAAAAAACAAAAACATGATAATTTTATTAAATTAAAATGCATTATAGAATTGAACTTTTTTTAAATCTCGTAGGTAAATATAAATTGAGTAATTTAAATAAATGTTTGTCAATAGTACATATTCTTATAAATTCTAAAAAAAAAGGAAATTTATATTTTTTAAACAAATTATCAACTCTCAATAACTAAACTATAAAAATGAAGTATAATTAAAAATTTTGAAAAGATTAATAAAAAATAATATACTATGCATACTTTTAACTCAAATCTTCAATCTGTGTTTCTTTTAATTAATAATAATCTCAGTTGCTTAGACAAAAGGTAAGTAAAATATTAAGAAAATATATTTAATTAGTTAAATTAAATGGCATAAATATTTTGAGCCTATTTAACTTGACATGGTAATTCTATCATTATCAAGAAACTATGAATATGGAAAGACTGAAAGAAATTTTATGACAAAAAACTTAAGATAAAAGGAAAATTGAAAAAATAAATAAAATTAGGAGCCTTTACTGAAATATAGACACATGCTAAAAACTTTTGATTCCATAGACATTTTAAACGTAAAATGTCTAAAATGCCCTGCATTCATTCATTGTTGAAAAGAAAGAAGAAATAAACATTCGTCACTCCTTCCTCCACTGTCCGAAACACTCTTCAACACCTTTACGTCATTTCATCTCATTGTTTAATCTTAGAGTTGAAGTTGAGCAACAAGGTAAAACAACTCTCTGTAATCTCTCTCTAAATGGCGCAAGAATGTTGAAGTAGATTGTAATGTTTTCATTATTTCTTGTTTTTATAGCTATCAACCACATTATCTAGCTTAAAATAGGGATATGTATGTGAACTAACCTTAAACATAGTGCGGTTTGTGCCAATATTTTCTGAAAATTGAAAATCGTAGAGAAAATCTGGTATCGCAAGCGATGGGGAAGAAGACTCGATGTAGTCGAGCGAGATCGTTTGACAAATATATTGTGTGTCAGATATATAAGATTGATGCTTGACATGTCGAGGGGTCATGTCGAGTGTCGAGGGGTGTGTCGAGGCTTTGGTCGAGTGTCGAGTTAGTGCATCGATTAAAGTGTCGAATGTGTCAATTGTCGGATGTGTATTTTGTCGAGTTAGTGTGTTGAGTGTCGATCATTGAACCAGATTCCATCGAGATATGTCAAGCGTTTGGGCAGAATTGTCGTTCTTGTGACCTATTTAAGCACTTTTGTAATGATTTTTTGTCCACGGACCTTATATGATATGTCTCTATCATACAGGATATTGAAACTTTACACATACTTATTCTATACAATGCTTCTCGGATTGTTCAAGAAAATGGTGGTTATTTGTACACCGGTGAGAGAGCAAAGCCATTGATAATTCATAGGCGTACTACTTATAATGAGTTGGTTAACTGTATTAGTACTAAAGTGGGTTGGGATCTTCGTAAGCATAACATAAGTTTAGAGGTTTAATTTGTTTTTAAGGTTGCCAACTCTTATTGAGACTGACAAAGATATTTATTTTTTTATACAACATTGTTTGGAGGACCAACAGTCATTTACATCATTAAATATGAAAGTTGAAAATAGGGACAAGCAAAGACAGAGGTCAGGATGCAATGCAGTACAAAGGCGATAAAGTTCTTCTCATTGCTCTTTGTTTCACTCAGCAAGTGGAAGCAACCAATTAAGTGAGTCCACTCCTATTTGTGCACAACCACAATTGAATGATGATGTTGACATTGGCTTTAAGCAATATTCAGAACAAGTAGGGCATGAGTCAACTAGGGTGTTATGTGAAAATGAAGAAGGGGTGCCTCCGTTGATGCCATTGAGATTAGTATGTCATCTCGATAGCATTAGAGAGTTTGAGAGTTTAGGCAATATTGATGTTAATAATGCTAGTGATGATGTTAATGATGACGATGGTGGCGATGAAGATTATGATGATGGTAGTGATGATGTTAGTGAGCATGGTGATGACGAGAATGATGATTGCACTATTCGTATTCAAGATTTGGGTGAGGGTTTGAATGATTTTATTATTGATTGGCATAATGTAGACGGTTCACATTTTGATAATGATGAACAGACGGAGATTTTGAATGATGTGAATCAAGATGTGTCGTTTACCATTCATTCTCCAATTGACTCCACACTTACTCATTCACTATACGGACATCAACAAGATCCGGTTTTGAATAATGAGCCGAGAATGGATGCAAATTCTATACATCAAGAAGCTAATTTGGGCTCTAAAAATGACAACCGTCGGGCTAACACATTTAGGTGGATGCTGCCTGTTGTGCATTCATCATCCACAGTTGACGATGATGCTTCATCGTTTATAGTTGATGGGATTGAGGTTGCAATTGGGCAGATATTTAACAGCAAAACTGAGTTTTGTGAGAAGTTATCATATTTAGCATTAAGACGCAACTTTCAATTCAATGTGAGGAACTCCAACACAACAAGGTTTAAGGTCGTATGTCATACTGAATATGGTAAATGGAGTTTACATGCCACAAAGGTAGCCGATTCACATTTCTTCCAAGTGAAAAAGTATAAGAACCATCACACATGTTCTGGAGCTGGACTTGACCCAAATCACAAACAGGCAACTACATATGTTATGAGCAAACATATTAAGAGCAAATTCATTCAAGCATCAAGAATATACCATCCAAAGAATATTATGTTTGATGTTCAGAAGTTATTGGCTGTTAATATCACATACAAAAAGGCATGGAGGGCAAAGGAGGCAGTTTTGCAAGAACTTCACGGATCTCATGAGGAATTATTCACACTACTCCCCAGTATATGTACATGATTGAGAAAGCAAACTTGAGGACCAAAGTGACTTTAGAAACTAATGATAATAATCATTTCATATACTTTTTCATGAGTATAGGGGTCTCTATTATCGAATTTGTATCACCAATTAGGCAAGTTATCACAGTTGATGGATCTTTTCTGAAAAGGAAATATAGAGGTACAATGTTTTTGGCCTCTTGTATGGATTGAAAAAAATAAATATACCCATTGACATTTAGAGTTGGGCATTCTGAAAATGATGACTGGTGGAACTGGTTTATCAGAGAGTTGCGTGATCATGTAGTACAAAATGTCTGAGATCTTATTTTCATTTCTGACTGTCATTGCAGCGTTGAACGAGCTGTTGTAGAAGCTTTTCCTCGTGCACTACATGGATTATGCACTCATCATTTGAAGGGTAACTTGAAGGCCACGTTCAAGAACAAGACTTTGTTGGATATATACTCTGAAGCTGTAATGACATCTCACTATGCTGATTTCAAATATCATATGCGACAAATTGAATCATATATGCCCGTAGCCGTAATTTATCTTCGAGAGATTAGAGTCTATAAATGGACACGTTCACAATTTCATGGCCGACGGTATAACATCATGACAGCAAATATTGCTGAGTCGATGAACATTTGCTTGCGACATGCGCAATTTCTTCCGGTTACATTGTTAGCAGATTATTACCAAGCGAACTTGCAGCAATGGTTCTACGAGCGTCGAGAGTTATTTGCTAACTTAGAATTACATCTCTTGCTATGGGCTAACAAGTTGATGAAGAAGCATTTAAAGGAGGGCAAACATATGAGAGTTACTGGTATCTTTTTTACTATGTACAAGGTGAGAGGCAACGACCGCGTCAACATCGTTGACATGCATACTCGGACATGCACGTGCAGGGTATTTGATCTTGACCAGCTTCCGTGTGCACATGTATTAACTGTTTGCAAACGTATGAACTTACTGACGTGCTATGATTATTATACCTATTGGTATACAACTAAAACATTACTACATGCATATGCTCTGCCAGTTATTCTTGTTGGAGTTAGTAAGGACTGGATGGTTCCTAAGGAGGTACGCAGCAGAGTGATTCTACCGTCAGTCATGAGGAGACTAGCAGGTCATCCTCGGAGGAAACGAATCCCTTCCGTTGGTGAGTCTAGCTCGTCTCGAAATTACGGAGGGTGTGAAAGTTCCGGGCACAATCATCAAACTTGCTGAAACCCAGTTCCACTTAATGCTGTTGCGGGGCACAATATGATAGGGGATAATGTCTGCCAAATATAAGCAACGGGTATTTTTCTCTATGTAATATTATTTGTTTGCTCTATGCGATGTAGTGTATTTATATTATTCCATCAGAGGCTATTTCAAATGACTAAACTTTCATTTATGTGCTTTTGTCAATGTGTAAAACATTCATGTATGAAACATTCATTTATGTGCCTTCAATGTACAAAATATTGATGTTTGAAACACGAATTTATGTGCTCTGTCAATCAATTAAGCATTCATGTATGAAACACGAATTTATGTGCTTTGTCAATATATAAAACATTCATATATGAAACGTACCCCTACAAATCTGAAAAAAAAAATGTATTTACATTTTTTCATACTGACCTTTTCACTTGACTATACAAGTACGTACCCCTATACATGAAAAAAATGTGCTAGGAGACAAAATGTGTAACTATACAAAAATGTGTAAATATACAAAAGTGTGTATCACTACAAAAATGTGTAACATGTAACAAAAATCATGGAACAATACCTTTACCATGCATGACACAAAATCATGGTAGAGTTGTGCTGGGTTGTAGCTCAACATCGACTGACGCAACATTGGCAGGCCTCGTGGTGGCCGAGACGGCCTCCTTCGCCTGTGGAAGAACGCGATAAACCCAAAGTTGTAATGCCATTCTTCATCGAAGTGTCTTGTCCGTGAATGCCCTAATGTTTGCCAATGGAACGCCCCCCGCTAAGAACTCTATGAACTTCAAACAATACATGCCGCATGCTCCTGCCCCAACCTCCTGCTGTGGCACCTCAGACGAATCCTCGATGTGCTCAATGTCATACAAAGTTGCGGGGTATTCAAGAAGACCATAAACCTCCATTGACACCATACGTGGTATCATCTTTGCCAGGCACCAGACTGTATCCTCATTGTGTCGGTAGAAATTTACGCAATATATAAGTCATATATGACTATCACATGGTGATTCAAATCCACCTTGGCTGCCACCCAATGCTCACTCCTGATATTAACAGGGACATAGAGTTGAAAAGAATATTGACAACTTGAAAATTAGTCATAACATTTTGATTAAAACATCACATACTAACACATTGGATATAAATGGACTCATCCTGTCCACATCAACTCGTGGTCGTCCAATGAGGGGCATCTCCCCAAGGATAAACTGGACAATATCTGACTCGTTCACCCAGTCAATATCATCCAATTTGTCTGAGAATCGTGTCCATGACGACTAAACTTTTAACTGCAATTTCATGAGTACGGTTAGCAACTCTCGAACAGGCACAAGTATGGAATCACAAATATACTATAATTTTATATGTTTTGCAAATACCTGCCCATAAAGTTGTGTCCAGGAAAGCAGACCTCTAGACAACACCTGCACTTATATCTCGAGCTCTATAGCATAATGTCCACAAGTAGCTGTCAATATGCTGCATATAGTAGTAATAATCAATAAATATTACAATAGTATATTGTTCAGGAGGAGACAACAAGGAATGAAACAAACCTCAGATGCAAGCCACTGTATCAGCGTTGTCAACATGACGAAGAACTCAAGGCCAGGAAGGCAGACGCCCAGGTCAGCATCGCTCGACGGCTCACTTATCCACGTATCAAAGTTGATACCATCAGCACTGGTGTGGGGGCATGTGGGTCAAATAGTGAAACCCGAGTCCACACGAGCCTATCGAATACATTGTCTGCATCCCGTGACATAGCTCCCTAACGTGGTAAAGTGGGCTTCTCCATGGGCTAAACAAGTGGACCCTTTGCGGGCTAAACAACTGGGTCCTCTGGCTATACATGTGGAATATCAGAGGCTATATCATGTGGCATGACCCTCGCTCTCCTTCTACGTAGGGGACTGACGAAAGGGCTCCATTTATATTTTCTCAAAAATAATCCTCGACCTCGAAGGGAAACGAAGGTCGTGGGAGCAACATCGACAACACGAACACTCATGTCCACAGGCTTAGGTTCTTTTGCCTCCTGACCGTCATCGTCATCGCCCATAACATCATCTAAATCCTGCATTACAGCAAACCATCACGACGGGTTAAGCGTTGTGACATCATGAAAATCATTAATAACGTTATTAATTTGTGCGACGTACCGTGGCATCATATCCAAATTGGCAACCTAGTAGCACAATAGCCTGACGTGGAAGTACTATCTCCTCTCGCATATCCTTGTTCTCCGCCCGTAACATAGTTATCTCCTCCCGGAGTTTTACAAGCTCACGCAAAACTGTGCTCTCGAACCTATTGTGGAATGACTGCACCTGTATATCATTATTCACAATCAACATGAGAAACCAACTAACTAGTAATGTAAACGGAAAAGTATACACAGGTAAATTTTCAATACATACCTTTGAATTGGAAGGGACATCACGTATAGGAGGAAAAATGTCACGATAGGTGGTCGCGTGGCTCGAAGGAGGAACTGAATCACCTATAGGACCATAGCAGTCGAACGTAGTAGGTGCAAGACTGATAGGGGGAGCGGCGGATGGAGACCGCACCCAATCATCTGGCCGAGGCTGTGTCGATGACTGCCCCCACATCAGGTCTATCGACAGGACTATGTCCAGCGGGATGAGTTCCTAATGGATCCTCATGACCATGACTCTCGTTTACGGGAGGTGTGGGACTGAAAGGGGAAGCAGGCAACAGAGATCGTACTGATCATCTGAAGGACTGGTTGTGTGGATGACTGGCCCCATGTTAGGTCTAATAGGGAAACTCTGACCAAGAGGAGGTGAAGCTGATAGATCCCCTATGGGAAGTGGCTCAATCCTCTCATCAGGCAATAAGGGAGCATCCACAGATGCCACCCATGCTACATGTGCAACTCTCCAGATGCTAACTACTGCAGCAAGCCTAATATACCAATCAGTGGTCTGCTCCGCCTCAAACAGCTCCAAAAAGACGAGTGGACGAGCCTGCGTCATCAAATAAGTCATCAAATTAAACAATGATTCACCGTGACCAATAATAAGAAAAACAATCAGTGGAACCTGACATACCTTCATCCTAACCAACATGACATCACGTTTGATGATGTCCTCTGACGGGGTTTTTTGTGTCTCCCACTTCAACAAGTGTAGTATCATCTTCGCAAACACCCCATCCACTCGCCTATATGTTATGCCAATGTATGGCATGGCCTCATAAAACCAAACATTAATAACATAATGTTTTTTAGTGACAATAGATATTTCATTTCAAAATGTAATTCAAAGAAACTAATAAACACGTCCAATATTTGTTTTTCAGTATGTAACTGAATAGCATAGGGGTACCCTTCTAAGTTATATGTCTCGGAATACTTCCCTTTCTATATTGTCTTCTTCTTTTTCGCTTTCGCTTGTTTCTTATACTTTTCTAACCTCCCATCCAAAGCTTTTTTCACCCCTTTAAGTGTCTTATCATAAGACACCTAACTCCATAGATAATCGTTAAAACTATCCAATGTGTTAACAAAATTCAACCACTTACGGGAGATATATCGGCGTCGATCCTATCCCATGGAAAACCACTCGAGCACATAATACCAAGCCAGTTTTACAACTTCCTCGTCTGCCATAGCTGACACATTTAATGCCTGAAGTCTCAAATAGAAATGCATGAGTTCCATGTCTTGACCCCTAAAGTACGTATCCAACTAATAGCACGGATTCAAGACATTAGGTATTGGTGGCATGGGGGTAGCAAATTTCAAACCGATCACCAAACCGAACTTGTGGGTAGAAACACGAATCAGTCTTCCTGGAAAGAAGAAAAAAAACATAAGAAGCCAATAATGGTAAAAAAACAAAACTACAATGATCAAATGCTAAAAAATAAAATTAGTTAACTATATTGTAGTTCAAACACCATATTTTTACCTTCAATAAGGAACCACCTCTGTTCATCATACCCCACTATGTTAATCTCCCACTCAAGCATATTGTGCACCAACTGAGATGGAAACGATAACTCCCCAATGTCTAGAAGAAAACAAAAACTTATATTAAACATGTTTTATCGCCTCTTATTCAGGTTTGTATGAATCCATTCTATACAATCCAAACTAGCTAAGTTTATGATAATTGCATGGTAGTGCTCACCATACGGAGTCTTCAAGGTGAAGGAGAGTCCAAATTCATTTGCCATGTGCTTCAACATGAAAAAAAAATAATACGTTATAGTTATATATGATGGAAAAAAGGCAAAAAACAAGGCTAAAATAGGCAATCTGCCAAAACGCTCGACATAACTAGATGAAACATGACACGCTCGACAAAGCTCGAATAAAGAAACAAATGCTCGATGAACTCCATCGAGTGTCCAAAGAAACTTATGCTAGATTTTTGGAATCGACATACGCGAGTAAGGACATCCGACTATACAACTATGTCGGATGTCGCCCTCGTCGAGTGTCAGATTCAGAATCCGATAAAGTATACTCTTCAAATTTGTCTCCCTGGCTTCGAGTCACGTCGAATTTTGTATCCGATACTCGACGTAAGTGTTTTCACTTTCATCGATTATGGGTTTCACGTTAACCGACAATGGCATTCGAAGCCCATGAAACTGACACTCGACGCTATAATTACATATCTTTTCTAGTGTCAGAGACATTGTTTTGGTGCACCAGATGTCTGTTTACATGAAACCGATACTCGATGTCATCTATGTAAAAGCCTTGATGGCGAGTGTTAGGTTTTGTATTCGACGGGACTCGACACATTTCATTGACACAACACGTGTTGGATTTCATCGAGTGTCGGTTTCATATTAACCGACAACTGACTCCGAAGCCATAAAACCGACACTCGATATTCCCAATTACACCTTCGTTGAGTGTTGGAGGCGTGGTTTCGATACATCGAGTCATCTAGATGTCAGTTTACACGAAATAGACACTCAATGTCTTTGTAAATGCCTTAATAGCAAGTGTCGGTTGATGCATCCGATGGGACTTGACATATTATGTCAAGTGTCGAGTGAACACTAACATTAGCCATCGTCTACGTCGAGATGGAACGTATTGGTTTTCACCATTTTTACACACATCAAAGCAAAAAAGCATCCAAATCACACTTCATTTAGCACACAAATATATAATAAGCACAAAATACGATTGGAAACTCAAATCCCAAATTCAAAATCCCTAAATCTAGCCCAAATCTCTAATTAATTAAAATGTGTAAATTTTCTATATACATCTCTAATCCTTCAGGTTATGCCTAATCTAAACGTTATTTTCAATCTTTATAAGACGAATATCACTTCAAACGATCATGAAAACAAGCAAAAAATAAAAATAAAAAATACTAACTTACCCGAACTGAATGCTCTTGCTTCTCTCTTCATTCCTCTTGCTTCTATCCTCAAAGGTTCCAAATGGTGAACAGACTTATTGTTATATGTTCACGGTGCAACGTTTCTGACTGCTAGCTTCAACAGTGTCGAGGGGTATTAGAAGCTCAACAACAGAAGGTTATGGAATAAGTTGAGGGAAGAGGGAAATAAAGAGTATTAGAAATAAATTGAATTACTAAAGGCATTTTAGTTATTTTACGTTCAAAATGTCTATGGTATCAAAAGTTTTCAGAATGTGTCTATATTTCAGTAAAGGCTCATAATTTTATTTATTTTTTAATTTTTCTTGAGATAAAAGGTTTATTATAAAAATTTCAAACATCTGGAGAGGCCAAAGGTGGTTTTCATCATAGATTCCTTCCACTCACAAGGGCTATTTAAAATTTTTTGGAAAACCTTGAGGGGTCCTAGTTCCCTAGGCCATGACACAGTTCCGCCACTGCCTATACGAACCATAGGCTGGCCACAGCTACTAAAAAGCTTTAATATAATTAATTAATCAATTCCAATATCAGTTCATTCGTTAAGGTAGTTTTATAATCAATTTTTAATTGCCTTAAACGATGCATCGGTAATTTGTTGTCCCCTAAATTCTATACCAAACAAAATAATTGTTTGAGTTTATCCTTAAAAAACTATTTAAAAGGAAATGATCTGGTAATTAATTCAATGGCTTTTCAAACTCAATAAAATTCCCAAGCATTTCTGCTGCCAAATAGTTTTTATGCTCGCAAATAGTGTGCGAGTATAATGGCAAATGACCAATCTTCAATTTAAAACAATTATTTGAGTAACAAGAAATTTATAACAAAACCAGTTATATAATTTAGAGTGGGCAAAATATAAATATAATCCATGATTACATAAAAATATTAATATTGAAAATTAAGTTATTGTAAATTAAATGGACTAATATAGTAATTTTGTCCTAAAGTATAAGCAACAAAGTCTTATAAAAACATTTGAATTTTATAAATTTGAGAGTAAAAAATAAAAATAAACAAAGTTACAGTTATAAAATCTTAAAAAATTAATCTAAAGAATAAAACATTTTAAAAATATTGGAATTCCATATCAATGAACCATCATTGCAATATGTAGACAGTGTTGGTAGATAACTGAGTTCCAACCCCTTTAATTTAAGGTAAGCTCCAAATTCCATACAATTCCAATATCTCAAACAAATCTATACTTTGACCATCATAATATTATTTTTGTTGTTTTTTTTCAAATATCATTAAAAAAAGTTTCCATTGCTCTTGATTTCACGACGTTTTGTCATTACTTAATAGAGGATAAGGACGATAATTCTAGATTTATTAATTCTACATATACCATAAGCCAATTATAAAAATTATCGTCATATAATCTAATATTATTAAATAGTAAAATTTTATGAAAAGTAAATAATTTTATAATAATAATAATATGTTGTCAAAATATTATACAATATTGAATATCTATAAAAGAATTTTATAAATTGATTATATATCTTATATTATTGTTTTAGTTTTATGAAACATAAGATTGGTCTTACCTTTTTTTTTTTTTTAACAAATTAACCTTAAAGGCTAAGTGTAACTCACCTTAATATTGGCGTCAATTTCCTTTTGAGCTCAGAAAGATAATAAAAATTAAAATATCAAAAGCATCTAATTTAACCGTAGATCTGTCGGACAATCATATCCTATAAAGTTCACAGAAACCCAATTAAATGAAAAAATCTAACTTATTCATGTCATATAATTCGATCCAAAAGAATACTTATACAAAACTTCTGTGAAAAAGTTTAACATTTATTGTTACCAAGCCTTCTTCTCCATATTTGTCACAAGATGATAGAAAAAATTTACCACTTGTCAATCATTCACATGGTGATAATGACTATAAATTAATGGTAGGTATAAACATTTAGGCCAATGAATTGAAGTAATTTGTCTAAAGATCAAAATAGATCAAATCTAAGTTAAAATATTATCTTAATCTATTAATATTATTATGTTTATGAAATCGAAATTCAGATTTTAAAATAGATATCCTAACAACTCACATCACATCTTTCTTTCACTGTTATCTTCAACTCCTATTCTTCCTCCTCTACTGCCATAAAGCCTTATCTATATCACTGTACTTCCTCAAATAGAGAAAAATGTTTTAAAATAGATATCCTAACAACTCACATCTTGTCTTCTTTCGCTGACATCTTCAACCCTATTCTTCATCCTCTGCTGCCACAAAACCGTATCTCTACCTTTGTACTTTCTCAAACGAAGGGAAATGTTTAGGTACATGAAATGTAGCGATGCGTCTTATAAAAATTTGTGTAAAAATTATAAATGAGTATAAAATAGTTACAAACCAAATAAAAGTTATAAATATTATATAAAAATTAAAATTCATTTATAATTTTTATTGTAAACCAAATAAAAATTGTAAATACTATAAAAAGATTCATTTATAATTTTTATTTACTTATTTTTAAATTTTATACTTATTTATAATTTTTATTCAAATTTTTACAAAAATATAAAAATTTAAATAAAACTTTAAATGTCTGATCTCATTAATTGAAGACTTGAATGACAATGAAGTCACTTGATCTTAGCAGATTGATCGACAGTAAATGTTTTGGTAGTGATTGGTCAGACACGTCGCACAATTGATAGTTGACAACAACCACTATTTTATTTTTTCAAAAATGAAGTTAAAAAATGAATCTTAATAATTTTGTATTTTATAATATATTAATTATTAATTTAAAAATTTCAATATTAAAAAGTATTTTTACTGTTTTATTATTTGAATAGAATAATTTTAATATTTTGATCTATTAAAATTTTATTTTATCTTTTTAAAATCAATTTTTAAGAAGTTATCCTTTGCCTAGTTTTATAATTGAATATAAAAATAGGTTCTTAAAATAGTAATTTTTTGGGTAATAAATTTTAAAAAAATTTATCAAATATTAAAATAATTTTAATTAGTTGTCAGATCCACAATATGTTATGCGACAGTTGGAGTCAAACGCATAGTCAGTCATGTTGACTTCTGACTTGTGAGTCCTCCTACGCGTGAATTACTTTGTCTGATACGGATTCGGCAAAGATTTCTTTCGTGTAAACAACTTTCCTTTAATACTTAATTAATTTATCTGCCTTTGACAATTCAAAATTGAGTTTTAAGAGATAGATTGTTAACCTGTCTTTTCCGTTGCACTTTCCCCCCAATTACTTTCACGTTCACAACCCTTAACTAATTAGTCTAAACAAAGTAGGACGGACCTAGAAATTTAGAGAGAGAATATTTTAGATATTCGAATATTTATAATTTATTTGATAAAATTTAAAGTAAGAGAATCTATTAAAAAATAATAAAATTATATCTAAAAAGGAGGATGTTAGAATTATAAGTTTTCAAAATTATAATTTATAAAGAGTATTAATTTTCTTTGAACTTACTATCAACAAACAAGTATATTTCCTTTTAAAATTTTTATTTGTAATTGTTTAAAGAAGATTATTTTATAATATTTTTTTCAGTTGAAAAAAACTACAAACAAATGAAATAAAATAAAAGTCTCTTACACATAATTTTGTAATGATATTTAGTTATATTAAAAATTATAAAAAGATTTAGTTATTATTGCTCATCAAGATTTTCAAATTTATACTCTTCTAGTAACAATTAATTAATTTTTTAAGACTATAAAAGAAAACATAAAGAGAAACATATAATTTATGTCAAACTAAATAAATAAGAATTAAAAAAATTCAAAATTCTATAATTGAATAAAAAAGTAACAAGTAATTATATATATTAATATATAAACTTATATTGTTATATAGATGAAAGGTTTTTATATGTGAAAAAATTGAGAAAATGAAAAGATAAATAAAACTTGAAATTAATTAAGTTTTTTAAGAAAATGGTATAAGCGTTATTATATGAAATAAAGGGATCAAGATGAATTTTTCAAATTTTAGAAGGCGCCCAAGCCCCCCTGGGTCCCTATGTAGGTCCGCTAATGAAGCAAAGTATTTGTTTTCATTCCCTAGTCAAAATCATAGTATGAACACTAATACTATATCTATAATATCAATCATATAATATAAATACATATAATTTGTTCTTAAAAATCATGTTTAGCTTTTAGACATAATTGCAAAATTTTAATGTATCTCCATAATCGATATTATTCATCAAATGAATTTAATAATAGACTTTTATTGACATGTTGAACAAGATTGGTTTTGATTCCAGGATTAAAAAAACGTTATATACTAGAGATCAAGGCAGAAAAGAGTTGCTTGGATGAAGTAGAGCGAGAGTACAGTTGGCAATGGGGCGGGGCGAGTCCGAGGCAACAGGTACCCATCCTTGCCCTGTTGAATTTTTTCTTGCCTTGCCCTGGCCCGTTGCCCTGGAACGGGGCGGGGCAAAATTTTAAAGAAAAGACCTAGACCAACCCCACCTTACCTTGCCCTGCCCAATCTAAATTTTATTAAATTATTTTATCTAAAATATAAATATAATTACAACCATTATTTAAAAATTATAAAAAATTTATATTCAATCTACTTCATTAAAAAAAATACATACATCTATAAAATTTTAAAATAATATAAATATAATTTATTCTTAATCTAAAAAAATACATATACACATGATATATATCCTAAAATATTTCATAACAAATCTAATTATTCGACAATTATCAAACTTAAAAAAAAATTATATTAGATAAAAAAATCTTTGTATAAATTTTTATTTATATTTGCATTGTATAAGCTAAATGGTGATTGTATTTAAACTTAAAAGAACTAAAGTTAATTTATATTATATAAAAAAATCCATTACCCATAAAGTTTATGTAAGTTTTCATTTTTTGGGCATTATGCAAGCTAAATGGTAATTGTATAAATTAGTTATATCATCTAAAAAAATAGTGACCACTAATTACCATTTGATTTTATTAGTAATAATGTTACATACTCTATTAGAAATAATATTAAAAGTGTATTATTGCTTATAAATTAGTTAATTGACATTTTTTCAAGTAGTTGATAATACAATTAAATAGTTTTTTTAATAACATATTGATTTAATTTCAATCTAATAATAATAATAATAATTTGATTGACATATACCAATTAATTAACATTATATATATTTATAAAACATTAATAATTCAATTAATTAATTTAAATTACATAAATCATATATGTAAGGTTATAAGATTGTTCTTATCATATTTCTATTTACATATTTAGAAAATAATATATTGATTATATTAAAGGTATACATTTTGGAAATGATCTTGTTAATACTGCAATAATATAATTAGTACTTAATAATCTATATCAAGATTATATATATTATACAAATTTAATTACTATAAAATACAAATATTTTATTTTGTCATTATAACATGACTAAATTGATGTTAATATACTAATAGATGTTAATTATTAATTATAATATTACTTTTGTCAAAGTATTTGTATTGTTTATAAAATTACTAAAAATTCACATATATAAAAAGTTTAACAAATATAACCTAAAAAATTTAAAAAGTCTTAAAATTTTAGAAATGTACAAATGCAACCCTATATTCTGCCCTGGACCCTAACCGCCCCATTTTTGCGGGCCACACCGGGGGAATACCGAGTTGGGTTTGCATCTCTGAAGACATTTGACTACAATTTGTGAAGATAATCTCTAGAGATAAAAATTGTCGGCTTTCATGAGGACTTACTTTGAATTATGGGAAACTTATTGATCATCTCATATTGATCAACAAATCAAATAATCTAACAGTGATACCAGTTTCTAACAATCAATTCTCTTACAACAATAACTACAGCTTGTAACTTGTTAATTTTTACCCATGTAATAACGTGAAGCACGATCACCACCCAGTACGAACTATAGGCTGGCCACAGCCACTATGAATATTTAATATAATTAGTTAATCAATTCCACTATCGGTTCATTTGTTAAGGTAATTTTGCAATCAATTTTTAATTGCCTTAAAACGATGCATCTACCTACTTTATTGCCCCCTAAATTCTATATTAAAACAAAGTAACTGTTTGAGTTCATCGTAAAAAAAACTATTTAAAAGGAAATGATTTGGTAATTAATCCAATGACTTTTCAAACTTAATAAAATTCCAAGCATTTGTGCTGCCAAATAATTTTTATGCTCGCAGAAAGTGTGTACATAAAATGGCAAATGACCCATTTTCAATTTAAAACAATTATTTGACTAACAAGAAACTTACAACAATACCAGATATATAGTTTAGAGTGGGCAAAAGATAAATATAATTTATGATTACATAAAAAATATTAATATTGAAAATTAAGTTACTATAAATTAAATGGACTAATATAGTAATTTTATCGTAAAATATAAGCGACAAAGTCTTATACAAACATTGGAATTTTATAAATTTGAGAGTCCAAAATAAACTAAATCAAGTTACAGTTACAAAATCTTTAAAAAAAATAATCTAAAAAATGAAAGATTTTAAAAATATAGGAATTTCATGTCAATGACTCGTTATTGGAAATGTAGACAGTTTTGGTAGATGATTGAGTTCCAACCTCTTCAATTTAGGGAAAGCCCAAAATTCCATACAGTGCCAGCCTCAATAATTTCTTACATCAAGTATAATATAGGCATGAAATGAAACAATCACTATAGTAGTGTGAAAAAAAATTTGAATCCAATATGTATGCTGAATGATCTAAATTAAAGGTCTGAGCTAGAAATATTGACGAATATAAATAGTGAGACCGGTCAACTGAGCCTACATCTCCACACTGAAGCTTAAAGGGCTCGTAAAATTCATCCAATTTTTGCTTTAGATCATTTCTAGGTGAACCTAACTGAACCCATTTATATTGCCATAATTGTAGGCTATTATGGTTTTTCCAAAACAGTTACAATCAATTTTATTAGTTGTGGAATACCACCATAGAAACCGATAATTTGCTTTGCCACTGCTTGAATTTCTGGATTATACTTCAAATCTTCACCCACTATTTCCCACAACAACTTTTCAGCATCTTTCCCAGACAATCCTATCACATTGATATGCTGATCCACTTGCCCATAGATGCCTATGTGTCTACATGCGAATATTGCTCTTCCACATCTCTGATTATGATGAATGCCAATTTTTCTTAAATCAATTTTTGAAGAAAGATCGTCAAGCAACAGGTAGATAGCTCTTCTCACTCAACCATTCAGATATCATGTCTGGTCTTTTAGTGGTAGACGCAGATTAACCTTCTGGAAAAGCTGAGTCGTAAAAAGATATATTATAGATTAAGTATAAAAAATATGTCAATAAATAAAATTATACAATTTATAATATAACATTATTAATCTTAACAATATGTAAAAGAAAAATTATAATAATTGTATTAAAATTGAATCCACTTAATCATACATTAAAAAGTAAATTGACATTCTCTGAAGCTTGAATGTTTTCTATAATTTATTATATATTAAATTTTTCAATTTATGTAATCAAAAAGTTTATGAGAAAGTGATCACCCTATATTTATGACAAAGCTTAACAAAGCTTAATCTTGACTATATGAATAGTTGTAAATGATCATTAACTATAGTACAAATTGGAGAAGAAAATATAAGCACTATTGTTTTATAAATTAACAAATTTGAATGCAATTGATCTTTTTTTTCTTTATTAGTAAATGATAAAAAAAAGTGAATGAAATTTCTTTATAGGGTAATTATTATTAATATAGGAAATAGTTTCAAATAAAACTTTTTTATTATTTAATTAGGAAGTATTGCTTCCCTATTTCATAAAATTTAAAAGTAATTTAATTCATTTAATATAATAACAACAAAAAATTTGTGAACCCACTGATTAAAATATCATTTATATTTTTATATTTAACTATATCAAATAAAAGATACGGAGAGACCACATAGGAAATTTATTATTTTATAATTATTATGTTAATGTTTTAAAGAAAATATAGTGAATTTTTTTTTCACTCATGGGGCTCAGGAACAGATCCGCCACTGTTCACTTTGGAGATCGGTGCATCTCTCTGCATTTAAATTTAACAGTTCTTGTATATCCTTCTCTACTTCACGTTATAATGTCCGACAGTTATGAACAAAGTTTGATCAAATTAACGTGACTTTCCGACAGCATCATTAATTCCATTATTGTAGTTTTTCCAACTCTGGTCCCCATCTGCAAATTCTCTTCAATTCATCATTTCTCTGGCACTTTTGCAGCATTTCCACAAGCTCAGTATATGTGGCCTCTCAGACAATACATTCGTCGGGTCAATATCATCTTTTGGATATCTTACCTCTTCTGTTTTATTCATGATTTTTCTGCCAAGCCTCCAAGTTTAGAGAAGGGGCATAGGCCACAGCAGGATTTGCTGGTGTTATTATAATTGTCCTTCAAAGTTTGGATATCACCTTTAATCTGTTCGACCTTTTTGAGCCAGGTTTCACAGTTGCGCTTAATCCTCAATAGTTTTTTCGTTTCTGTTCGCTTCATCATTTATTTCCTTCTCTATATCACATAGAGATATCTCTCCGCTTTGAAGATCAGCAAGGTTTACCGCATATATTCTTCACATAGCCAAATTGGTGATAAAACCATCTACAAATGAAGTTGACATCTTTGTATAAGGATTAACCGCTGTAGCAGCAGCCTGCTCGCCTGCCGGCATGCTAAATGCTGCACCCATCCTGCAAATATAGTAAAAAAATTGAATATTTCTAGAAAGGGCTTATTACCTAGATACACAACATGTTACACCCGCAAAAAAAAAAAAAAAAAATGGCGGTGACTTTTAAAAATGAGAAGCTATCATATATTCAGCAGTAGTGAAACTGCTTCCATGAACGCAATTCTGTACGCGATATAGTTAATAATCTCTCATTGTCATTGGTAAAATGTGTGTAATCTCTTATTTTGTCTTTTGATTTTCAATTTATAAAATTTTATGATTATACGTATCATACGACACCCAAAGTTTTTATGTTGTTGACAATCAAGTGATCCATGCTAGATTAACATTTTACTGACTGTTCGACACCAGAAATTATCATCCACAGCGTAGCTCCTATATATGTTGTTTTAGAAAGACTGCAGATTGCAGTTCTCCAACGCCAAGAAGATATTAATTTTACCTCACCGAGAACGAATACAATGGTACAAGATTCGCCACAAGGTAAAAATATCAGTTCTCTAAAACTCTATCTTTCTAAGTAAGTTAATTTTCCCTTAAAAGGACCAGACAGAAATATCTTTGCTTGTTTATGTCCTAAGAGGGAATATTTTAGTCACGTTTGAAATTGATATTTCAATAAAAATCATAATAAATCAACTCTTTTAACGTAGAACGTAATGCATGCTACTACTTGCATACAGTTTAGAGAACACAAGTATATGTTTCCATTTGGGACAGTTGATCATTTGGTATTACTGTGTCACTGCCTCACTGTGTCCTCGGCATAAAAAATGCTTGCTCTCGTGAGCCACAGTGGCACCAATATCGTAATCGCCAATGAAGGAGGACATTGTGAGGCGAAGGAATGGGCCTGAAGCTCACTCTTGGGTCTTTTTCCAGCGGACTGAATTCAGACAAAGACAAACTCACTATTGGTTTTGAGTTCCTAAGACCCTTGAACTTGAAGACTATAAAGATAGTAAACTGACTACTCAATCTAGTTAGGGCCGTCTCAAGGGTTTCTGGGGTCTAAGGCGAGATTTATAAGTTGAACCTTTTATATTTAATTAAAATAATTATAAATTTAATTTTATAAAAATATATTTTAACTAAAATTAACTTTTCTTGTCTTTTGAGATGCAAAATTATTAATTAAATCTTTATATTCAAGTTTTTCCACTATTTCTTTTTCGATAAACTATAAATTTGTCAAGACCTTCTTTTTAGATTCAATTAATTTTTATGATTTTCTTTTTTTTTCTTCAGTTTTTCATATCCTGACTAATATTTTCTAGTAGCCACTTCTAAGATTTCTAAGACTAAATTGTTAATTAACAACAAGCAAACACAAAATAAATAATAACTACAGATAAATAATTAAAATAATAGCTATAAAAAATGAATAAATTAATAATATTGGCAATAATCTAAAATTAAAAAATTAAAATATAAAACAAAAAGAAATTGCTTAGAAAGCTTAAGGAAGACTGAACGAGCACTCTGCACATTTGCCTTACTAATTGCATTCAACTTGGTTAGTAGCAATTTATTAGATTTCTAAGACTAAATTACTAATTAACAACAAGCAAACACAAAATAAAAGATAAGTATAATAAATAAATAAAATTATAAAAAATATGAACAAATTAATAATATGGACGATAATCTAAAATTAATAAAATATTAAAATATCAAAGAATAAGTTAGAATAATCTAGAGTGGCCGGTGGGCCTATTAATATATTAAATAATAAAAATAAAAATTTTGTTATTTTTATGTGGACATTTGTTATATTAAAATTTTAAAATAAAATGAAATTATTAAAAGAAATTTACATGGGACCTCCCACTCCAGATTTTGGGGCCTAGGAAATTTTAAAACAAATAAAATTTTTTAAAATTTTTTACATGGGACCTTCCTCTTCAGATTCTGGGGCCTCGCTAACTTTTAAAATAATTAAAATTATTTACAATTTTTTACATGGGGCCTTCATCTCCAGATTCTACAGCCTAGACAACTTTAAAATAAATAAAATTATTAAAAAGTTTTTACATAGGGCCTCCCCAGATTATCTAGTTCATGTAGCTCCTAACGGCTTAAAAGTCACTCAAGCCACTGAAATTTTAATCATTGGTGTATTAACCACAGGGAATATATCTCATTGAAACTCTCATTTCACAACCTCAACTTCGCTTACAAAACAGGAATAAAAAAATCTGGGTTCCACTGGTATCACTTCATAAACTTAAAAAACAATAAAAAAAGGCGAATGATCAGAATTATATTCCGGACTAATTTAAAAGGTTTGGTTTAAATGTTATATCTTGTACCAATACAGATTTAGCTATTTGGGTTGAGTATAGCTCTACAATAAATATGCAGTATAGAACTAGAAGCACATATGAAATAGCCAATTATTTGAACAGAATTTATGATTACAAAATATCATTCCTCCTTAAAGTTATCACTAACACGTAGAGCTATATATCTTTTGAAAACAATTTTTTTTTCTTTTTAATTAACTTCCAAATATCTATAAAAGCAAATAGTTGAGCAAATCACACATCAATCAACCGAATGAAATTAAGAAAAGAAAAACTAAATAACCGAGTAACTAGAAAGAAAAGATATGTTGAGCATTGTGGTTCATATGCTAGTGGGAGAGATCCCACATTGGCTAAGTAGCAAAGTGTGGGTCTCATATGGGCTTATAAATAAAGCCATATGAGAGATGTTTAGTTGTCCCATTTTGAAATATCTTTCACCCCCCATAATTGTAAGGTCTCACAAAAAAAAGACCTCATAGTTTAAGGGCCTTTCAGTAAGGACCTTAAAGTTTGTAATATTTGCTTTTTCCCTTCTTTGTTTTGGGTATTTGTAGTATTGCCCAATTGTTTGGGTAATTATAGTTTGGCCCAACTATTTAGGTAATTACAGTTTGGCTCAATAGTTGTGGTATTTGTATTACGGCCCAAAAGGTTGTAGTTCTCTTTGAAGATAGTGGAAAGTTTCTTCAGCGGCGCCCGAGGACGTAGGTATTTATACCGAACCTCGTTAAATCTTGGTGTTCTTTCTATTTCTGCATTGTGGTTGATTGGTTGCCTCTTTAGTTGCTATTATATTCAATTATCTAGCATAGTTTGTGTTGTACATTTGGGTTGTTCTGTTGGTTGTTGCTTCCGCTTGTTCATAACAATTGGTATCAGAGCCGAAGGTTTTGGGTAGTTAGTGACTATTTCATTGGAGCACTTGCTACTATTCTGGGCTGTTGATTTTAGATTGCTAGTTATTGAATATAATAGTTTGTTTGGAGCTTGGTTGTTGGTGATTTGTGTATCGAGCTTATTTGTGAGAGGTAGTAATGGCTTCATCGTCAACTGTACCTGAGAAGACAGTGACTGTGACAAATGCAAAAATAGATGTTGAAAAATTTGATGGCCGAAATAATTTCGGCTTATGGCAGAGTGAGGTGTTGGACGGGTTGTATCAGCAAGATTTGGATATTGTTCTGGAAGAAACAAAACCAGAAGATATCAGTGCAAGAGATTGGGACAGGCTGAATATAAAAGCTTGTGGTTGATTCGCTCTTGCTTGTGTAGAGAACAAAAGTATCCGTTCACTAAGGAGACATCTGCAAACAAATTGTGGAAGGCGCTGGAAACAAATATATGAAGAAAAGCAATGAGAATCGGCTGTACCTATTGAAGAGATTGTTCCGTCTCCAGTTAAAACCAGGTACGAGCATCAGTTCTCATATTGATGAGTTTAATAAGTTAATTGCTGATTTGTTAAACTTAGATGAAACCTTCAAAGATGAAATTAAGGCTATGCTATTGATTGGCTCACTTCCGGATGAATTAGATTATTTGTGCATTACTCTTATCCATGGGAAAGATAAACTGTCTTTTGAAAGAAGTTCTGTTCTGCTTTATTGAATTATGAAATTCGTAAGAAAGATCAAAGGGAACATAGGGATGAGTCAGTAGATGCATTGACAGTGAGAGGGCGTAGTCAAGTAGGAAAACCAGGAAAAAGGGGAAAATCTTGGTCGAGGGGTAGATTAGGAAAAGATGAGTGTGCCTTTTGTCGTGAGAAAGGGCATTGGAAGAAAGATTGTCCTAAGTTGAAAAAGAAAGATAAGGGCAAGGCTGTTTCTGATGCATGTGTTGTTGAGCGTGAGGATGATAGTGAGTCTGATATATGTCTAGCTGGTCACCTATCCACTTCTGGTTCTGATGAGTGGATTATGGATTTGGGTTATACTTATCATATGTGTCCACATCGGGATTGGTTCTTTCAGTTTGAAGAGCTTGATTGTGGAGTTGTGTATATGGTCAATGATGATATTTGCCATACTGCTGGGATAGGTTCGATCCGATTGAGGAATCATGATGGACTGACTAGAGTTCTGACAGATGTTCGGTATGTACCGAAGTTGAAGAAGAATCTCATCTCTTTGGGAGCCTTGGACTCTAAAGGCTGTGGTATATCTATTCGAGATGGTATTCTGAGGGTCACTTCAGGTGCTCTTGTGGTATTGAAAGGCACTAGGAGAAACAACTTGTATTACTATAATGGTAGTACGGTTACTGGATCAGCGGCTATAGTTTCTGATAATGATACAGATTCAAAGATCACGAGACTGTGGCATATGTGTTTGGGACATACAGGTGAGAAAGCCTTATTCAGTTTGGTGAAACGAGGCTTATTGAAAGGTGCAAAGACCTGCAAGCTGGATTTCTGTGAGCATTGTGTTCTGGGAAAGCAGAAGAGAGTGAATTTTGGCACCGCTATTCATAATACCAAGGGTATTCTTGATTATGTTCACTCAGATGTATGGGGATCTACTAAAACCGCATACTTTGTTACTTTTGTTGATGACTTTTCCAGAAGAACTTGGGTGTACTGTTTGAAATCAAAAGACGATGTACTTCGTGCTTTCCTTAAATGGAAAAAGATGATTGAGACACAAACTGGCAAGAAAATCAAGCATCTCAGAATAGACAATGGCGGTGAGTATTGCAGTGATCAGTTTTTGAAATTGTATCAAGATGAAGGTATTGTACGTCATTTAACTGTTAGAGGTACACCGCAGCAGAATGGGGTGGCAGAACGTATGAACCGGACATTGCTGGAGAAAGTTCGGTGTATGTTGTCCAATGCTGGGTTGGGTAAAGAGTTTTGGGCTGAGGCTGTGACTTATGCGTGTCATCTCATTAATCGTCTACCTTCAGCTGCTATTGGTGATAAAACTCCATTGGAGGTATGGTCTGGACAACCTGTTTCTGATTATGATTCTTTACATATTTTTGGTTCCACTGCATATTATCATGTGAAAGAATCTAAGTTGGATCCTAGAGCCAAGAAAGCGATTTTCTTGGGATTTGCTTCTGGAGTAAAAGGATATCATCTTTGGTGTCCTAGTTCGAGGAAGATTATATCCAGCAGAGATGTGACATTTGATGAGTCTTCAATGTTGAAGAAATCAGAAAACCAGACAAAGGTGAATGGTACTCCACAGCAGGTGGAGCATACTCAGCAGCAGGTGGAGTTTGAAACGACGACATTGTACCTAGTTAGATCTGTTGAGACAGATGATGGTACTTCTGTGACAGAGGAGGATTTGGGAGATGATGGTGACGGTTCTACTCAAGAACCTCTACAGCAACAAGAATCTATTGCAGTTAATAGGCCAAGACGTGAGATTCGTAGACCTGCTCGATTTGCTGATATAGTGGCCTATGCACTTCCAATTGTAGATGCTGATGTTCCTTCCACTTATAAAGAGACAGTCAGATGTTCTGAAGTTGATCAGTGGAAGACAACTATGAGCGAAGAGATGCAATCTTTTCAGAAGAAAGAAACTTGGGAGCTAGCTCAACTACCGAAGGGTAAAAAGGTAATTGGGTGCAAATGGGTATATGCAAAGAAAGATGGATTTCCTGACAAGAATGACATCCGCTACAAGGCAAGGTTGGTGGCTAAAGGCTATGCTCAGAGGGAAGGAATTGACTATAATGAGGTATTTTCTCCAGTTGTGAAACATTCTTCCATGAGAATTTTGTTGGCCTTGGTAGCTCAGTTGAATATAGAACTAGTTCAACTTGATGTAAAAACTGCATTTTTACATGGTGACTTGGAAGAGGAAATCTATATGACTCAGTCAGAGGGATTCAAAGTTGCTGGTAAGAAAAATTTGGTATGCAAACTGAAAAGATCGCTTTATGGTTTGAAGCAATCTCCCAGACAGTGGTACAAGCGATTTGATCGGTTTATGATGGGTTAGAAGTACACAAGAAGCAAATATGATAATTGTGTGTATTTTCAGAGGCTACGTGATGGTTCTTTCATTTATCTACTCTTGTATGTTGGTGATATGTTGATAGCTTCGACGAATGTCGAAGAAATTGCAAAGTTGAAGACTCAGTTGAATCAAGAGTTTGAAATGAAAGATTTGGGTGAAGCTAAGAAGATTCTTGGCATGGAGATTAGCAGAGATAGAGGGAGAAGCAAGATTTGTTTGACTCAGAAGCAGTATCTGAAGAGGGTATTACAACGGTTTGGCATTACAGAGTAGTCTAAACCTGTAAGTATCCCACTTGCTCCTCATATGAAACTCAGTGCATCTTTATCTCCTAGTATAGATGAGGAACGAGAGTATATGTCTCGAGTTCCGTATGCTAATGCAGTTGGTAGCCTAATGTATGCTATGGTGTGTACGAGACCCGACATTTCACATGCAGTTGGAGTTGTGAGCAGGTACATGCATGATCTTGGTAAAGGACATTGGCAAGCAGTGAAATGGATTCTACGGTATTTGTTGAGAACCGTAGATGTTGGCTTATTCTTTGAGAGAGATGATACATGTGGTCAGTATGCTATTGGTTATGTTGATTCAGATTATGCTGGTGATTTGGATAAACGTCGGTCGACAACCGGTTATGTGTTTACTCTTGCAAGAGCACCAGTGGGTTGGAAGTCTACTTTACAGTCTACAGTGGCTTTGTCTACTACAGAGGCAGAGTATATGGCTATGACAGAGGCTGTGAAGGAAGCTATTTGGTTACAGGGATTGCTGGATGAATTGGGAATTGGGCAGAAGAAGATTACTCTTTATTCTGACAGTCAGAGTGCTATCCATTTAGCGAAGAATCCAGTACTTCATGTTCGTACGAAGCATATTGATGTTAGGTATCATTTTGTGCGGGAGATCATTGATGAAGGAAGAATCTTACTTCAGAAGATTGAGACTGCCAAGAATCCCGCAGACATGTTGACTAAGGTTGTGACAGTGATCAAGTTCAGTCATTATTTGGACTTGATCAACATTGTGCGAGTTTGATCGCGCCATTGGGCGCATTTGGAGGCGTTGCAGTTGTGATAGAGAATGTGGGAAAAAGAAGAAATTTGTGGTGGGTCGGCATATTCGCCAAGGTGGAGATTTGTTGAGCATTGTGGCTCATATGCTAGTGGGAGAGATCCCACATTGGCTAAGTAGCAAAGTGTGGGTCTCATATGGGCTTATAAATAAAGCCATATGAGAGATGTTTAGTTGTCCCATTTTGAAATATCTTTCACCCCCCATAATTGTAAGGTCTCACAAAAAAAAGACCTCATAGTTTAAGGGCCTTTCAGTAAGGACCTTAAAGTTTGTAATATTTACTTTTTCCCTTCTTTGTTTTGGGTATTTGTAGTATTGCCCAATTGTTTGGATAATTGTAGTTTGGCCCAACTATTTGGATAATTACAGTTTGACCCAATAGTTGTGGTATTTGTATTGCGGCCCAAAAGGTTGTAGTTCTCTTTGAAGATAGTGGAAAGTTTCTTCAGCGGCGCCCGAGGACGTAGGTATTTATACCGAACCTCGTTAAATCTTAGTGTTCTTTCTATTTCTGCATTGTGGTTGATTGGTTGCCTCTTTAGTTGCTATTATATTCAATTATCTAGCATAGTTTGTGTTGTACATTTGAGTTGTTCTGTTGGTTGTTGCTTCCGCTTGTTCATAACAAGATAGTCCTGATCCGATCCCATAACATTTACTCTCTCAAAAGCATTTCAGCCCCATAGAGAAATCCGAAACGTTATATCAATCATGAGACAAAGATTTTTCTTCTGCAACGCAAAAAAATCAGCTGAACAGGTTTCTTGAAAAGAAAGAATGAAAAAAGATAAACGAACCAAACGGAACGATATCTTGAATATTAATCTTTATCTGTCCTCGTTCTTTGATTCTCTAAAGAAGAAGAAATCTGGGTGTAGCTATTTACTGACGCTCAGAAAAGACAGATTTTGTCACTCTCTGGCAGTCACACACACCTTTCTCGGCACAGTTCATTTTTCTGAGCAATTAAGAGTGACCGCCATTAAAGTTCTAATTGCAAAAACAGATCTTTACATAGTTTCACTTCGTTTGACATAAATACCCTTATCCTCCCGGCACAGTTCATTTTTCTGAGCAATTAAGAGTGACCGCCATTAAAGTTCTAATTGCAAAAACAGATCTTTACATAGTTTCACTTCATTTGACATAAATACCCTTATCCTCCCGGTCTCTCCCCCGTTAATTTAGTAAACTTCCAGAACTGCCCTTTGAATAGTATATAAAAAATTGAATATAAATTAAACCTGTCGTTGCTCCTTTTTTCACCGATAAAATTACATCAATTAGGAAAGTAAAACATGAATATCTATAAACCAAGATATAAGATAATTTACCTTAAAATTAAATTCAATTGTCAAAATATAATATTTTCTTATTGTAGTTCTTAAAACCCATTAAAGAATAATGTAATTCCAAAAATTTGGTACTTGTGTAACTAGAAATAATTTCAGAGCTATTATTATATACATGGATAGTTAAATTTGGAGTTAAATTACCATTAGATAGGTCTTTAGTCTTTGAAATTATATTATAATATAGGCATTTAATTTTTGGAATGATATTATAGCTATACAAATAATTTAGAAAATTATAAGAAAAAATTTTGAAAATTAAATTAAATTTAATTTAGAGTCAAATATTTCCAAATATAATTTTTATACAATTTTTTAACGTTACATAATTTCATTATTAATATAATTCACTAACTATGAAAGTGTGGAACTATAATTTTTTTTGAATTTTATTCAAGGTTATTAAAGGATATAGGATAAAAAATTTTACATTTACTAAATCAATAAAATTAAATGATATAAAATTTTTTAGAACGTTATCCAAGTATTATATTTTAATGTTCTATAATTCCGAAAGGTCATCTAAACCTTTAACGTTTCCCATACCATAAAATTTCAAACACAAATGAACATTGTTGTACGGAAAAAAAAATCATTGCTATACTTAGTTGAGTGTTGTTACTCTTATAGATTATTTATACAAATTCGCTGATACAAACTTATGTGATATTATTGTATGGTTGCTTCATCATCTACATTAATTAATATAGTTAAAATTTAAAATTTACTCATTCAATCAAATTATGACATTTCAATTTGTATAAGTAAGTATATATAGATAACTTTTAAAAATAGTATTGCTCTACTTAATTTCTTCCCTTTTTTTATAGGCTTTGCAATTAATTGTCAGAATATATACATTATCACATAAGTTTCATGTCATACTTAGACGATCTTGTAAGAAAACCGAAACAACAACAACAACAACAACAACAACAATAATAATTATTTAAAAAATTAGTAGAATGTTCAAAATTATAGACATTAAATAGAACTATTACAAGGAAAATAAAAATTTTCTTCGTTATAAAATCGGACTATGCTATGTATATCTTTCCAAAATGGTATTCTTCTTATCTATTATTTTAATTGAATAATACCATTCTTACAAATTATTATATAAACTAATTTGATAAGTTTATGTCAAAAATTAATTATATTAATTAACGTTGATGATGTGACAATCATATTATAATAATGTCACATGAATGTATGCCTCACATCACTATTTAAATCTAACTCAACTCATATTGATAGTTAGAAAAAAAATATCTAATGTAGCTTCATAAATTTAGGACATTAATATTATTTGTACAATAATTTGGTAGCTTAATTCTTTCACAACATTGCTATTGGGCTCCTCTCTTATAATCATAAAAAAGCTGCTATATATGTATCAATAATGAGTATGGGCGCGGTCAATTTGATGCTTAAATCAATGATAAAAATGGAATTATTGAGCAAATAACTACTAAAAATGACTGTAAAATACGTCTTATCCTCGGCTTCCCCTTGATGGTGCTTATTTTATGAATTTATTAGCTTGAGCATCAAAGTACTAGCAATAGTGCCATCAATTATCATTCCACTTGCTTTGTTAATTCTACTTAGGACCAGCAAGCGAAATTCAATAGAGGCTCGAATAGGTGAAGGCGGCTTTGTTCATGAATTAGTTATCAAATGGGGAAAAAACACTTGGTTTTTTTGGCCTCTTCAATTATTTCCAAAACTGAGTCTTGTTTATTCCCTGGTGGAGCTTCTTCTCTTGATTCTTTTTGCAGCTTCTCTCATTGGAATCCTAAAAAACATATACTTGGCTCATGATTAACACATAAGGAAGACAGACACCAGATTTGTAGGACATCCTTTAGAAGTTGAGGTGTTAAATATTTGTAATAAATATTAAAAGATGTCATAACTTTGATATAATTCTATATA
Organism: Boswellia sacra; assembly: GCA_013180625.2. Taxonomy (NCBI): domain Eukaryota; kingdom Viridiplantae; phylum Streptophyta; class Magnoliopsida; order Sapindales; family Burseraceae; genus Boswellia; species Boswellia sacra. The sequence continues at coordinate 62,579 of SNVD02008146.1, read as the reverse complement.
AGTTTAAGTTAAAACTTTCAATTAATTTAGAAGGTATTTAAGTATTAAAAAAAGCTGGGAGAGTATTTATTTTTAATCTTTATTGAGTGTCTAGAGTAGCATTCTGAGTGCAAATAGCCGCAGCCACTTTTGAATTGCCTTAAAATGATCTACCTACTTTATTGCCCCTCTAAATTCTATACTAAAAAATGTAATTGTTTGAGTTCATCCTACAAAACTATTTAGAAGGAAATGACTTCGTAAGTAATTACTTCAATGAATTTTCAAACTTAATAAAATTGCCAAGAATTTGCGCTGCAAAATAATTTTTATGCTCGTGTGTCCATCAATAGTGGCAAATAAGGGATCTTAAATTTTGATATGTTAATTATATGATAAATATTATTAGATAAAAAATAACTAATTTTGGATGAGAAAGTTAGTCCTGCCCTCCAATGCACACAAATAATGGTTTTAAACATGGATAATGCTAGTCTCACAAACTTTATGTACAAACTTATGCATATAAAACAGTGTGTTTTAAGGTAATTGGAGTAGTAGATATAAAAAATTAACTCATTTGAAAAGAGTGATGATGTGTGAATAAATTAATAATATCATATCAGATATATATATGAGTTTGTATACAAAATTTGTAAGAGTAGCACTACTTTTTAAACATATATTGGGTTACTTTTTGTAATCTAATTAAAACTTTCTTCTACATAACTTATTTTTCACAAAAGCTTTATTGAATTGCCTGATAAATTTACATTTCACATATCAAAAGCAGAGATTAGTGTAGAGAGAGAGAAAAAAACTTACTTATTTAGTAGTGTATTTAATAGTAAATTGTAATAAGAATATTTTAGTAATGTATTGAAAAAAAATAAATAGATGTATAAAACAGAAGAACTTGGCTATTTGCATTGTAAAAATGATCTGAACACTCATCATTTAAAAATAGTAATTATTGTTAATGTATTTAATTGATAAATTTACTATTAAAAACAAATTACATATTTTATTGATCACCCTCAACCTTTATCTATTAATAACAAACCTAATTTTTCTTAATCTCGTCCTCATTGAAATTAAACAAAATCTATTATAATTATAAATTATTATGAAGAAAAATGAATTATTAGTCTTTAAACCTTAACAAAAGCACAGCTAAAATTATCTATTTCATCCTCTCTCCACGGCAGGTTCACTGTACAAACGACCAGCCGAGAAATCCTCAAGAACGGGAAGCCGACCAAAAGACTAATTGACAATAAGTTGATTCTTATAATGTTGTCGACTTGAGGGAGCTTGGCTTGGGCTTGTACCAGGCTTTGAAAGAAAGAGTTTTCTTGAGCAGTTTCTTTATCTTGAGTTGCATGCCTAAGCCGCCCTCTTTTGATTTTTCCTCTTCAATTCCTTCTATTTTCTTTTTCAGTTACTTTGTTTTCTTTTCCAGTGCATTAAACATACATCTACTTTCTCTGAACACCTGTTGAATTAATTTATCAAATATAACAAATCGAAATATACGTGAAAGTGGAAGTTTAGGAAAATTTAGATCAAGCACTAATGATAAAACTTTGAAATGTTTATATAAATTTAATTGCTCAAAATATCAATTAATTAAGAAGGATATTTTGGTTTCAAAATAAATTTATAAATTAATAATTTAATTTTTAAATTTTACATGGTGTTCAAAGTATTTTTATGGGTGTAAATAGCCCTACCCAGAATGGGTGCAAATAGGCCCATTTGGAGTACAATATTCTTCAAAAGTGAAGCCTTAAATCATCCAATATTAACTTTCGGTGAATCCATCATCGGTGCCTAAGGCATCAACCCAATAATTGATTGATTGACTTGTAATTATAAATCTCTTAGAAGTTGTTCCAATTTTTAACTTTTCAATCCCCATTTCTAATTTCACTATATTAGAACTTTTAAATCTCTAGATTTTTCTCACTAGACCCCAATTATTCTCAAATTAACCTTCAACTAACTGAGCTGACTTCTTCTAATATTTGTGAAATAATTGCTTTGAAGTTCTAATAATAGAAGATAGAAGGAGATAACTCTCCACAAAATTATCCAAGAAAATCAAGATAAAATTTTTAAAAATATCTAAGAAGGCAAATTGTTTAGAATTCTTCTATTTATAGCTTGAGGAAAAGTTCTATCTCTCTATTTTTTAATTTTTTTAATTCCAATACAAGATAAAAGTTAGCAAGTTGTAGAATTGCTTTATGTTATAATTCATGAGAACTTAGAATATTTGGTTCCTAGGATTTGGCGAATTGCAGAGGATTTCGTAAAAACGATTTTGAGAAGATGGCATAAAAAACAGAATATGATATTCCATATTTTTAAAACTTTAAAAACAAGAGCTTGGTTTTTCTTTTTCTTTAAAAAAAAAGAATTTGGGGTTTATTGCAAATTCTTTCTCCATGGTTTAAAGAATAAGATAACTTATTTAAATTAGATTTGTTGTTGAAGAGCTTGAAATAGTATTTATATAAAACATAGTGTATTTAAAATTTTTATATTTTGGTAATTTTATTTTAGGGTAAAATTGTCAAAAATTATAAATATCAAAATGGGGGATCAAGAGTTAGAAAGTGGGGGCCAAATAGAACTACTCATCTCTTAGAGAGAACTCCTTTTCCAAGGCAATTTCCAAGAAACCATAGATAGTAAAATGCATCATAAAGTAAAAGACTAATAAAGATGAAGTGCGCTTCAGATACATTTTTCCAATTCAACTTAATTTTTTGAAGTGATTATTATATGTAGTAACTTTGGTAACTACACAAACTTCAAAATGGCATATTACAAGCCCCAAACGGAAGTCGTATGAAAAAGTTATGATATTTTGAAGCTAGGCTATGTAAAATATCAAATTTCAACATCATGTACTACATCATTTTAGTTATCAAATTGATGGTTTATGTCATCCTTGATTTGCTGTTATCTTGAAGTGGCCTTAGAGTGATAAATATTGTTCCTCAGATGAAAAACTTTTCCTACTTATGCACTATATTTGCATTTCCACCATCAATTTTCTAGTAGAATCTTTGTCTATTCCTCTAAGGTCAAGTAATTTGCAGTCAATTGATGCCTTTTAGGTTCCCATGTCAAACATGAAGCAGATCTTTTAAAAGTCCTACTTAATCTTTCTAAGTTTTCCATGTTCCTTTTAATATTATAGACTGACTTGTTGCTTGTCAAGTGAGAAAACGTCATTTGTTTCTGCAATTTAAACATTTTCCTTCCAGGCTTCCAAACTTTGGTTTGTATTTTGCTCCGAATTTGCATTATAGATGAGAAGAATAGAGGTCGCACAAGAAGCTAATAGCTTATCCAAGAAAGAAATGTAGGGTACTTTTTTGGAAAGACAATATGTACATGGATAATTATATAAGTACCCTTGAGTTTTGATTTAATTTTAAGTTGAGAACGTTTGACTTAATTTTAAGTTGAGAATGATTACGCATTTTCCATTAATTACACCCCTAAAGTTGTTTTCAAGTCCTCATTTTTACTCCTCAAATCATCAATTTCAAAGTGTGATGGATGAAAAATGAACAACTTCAAGGATGTGATTTATGAAAAATGCATAGTCATTCTTCACTTAAAATTAAGCCAAATTTTGAGGGTATTTATTGATATTGTTTATATATATCTAATTTTATAAAAGATGATTGATTCCCTGAACTGAGATTTCATCTTTTTGCTTTTGAAATAGGGAGTTGAAGTAAGAGAAGTGAATAATTGATCATAAAGGGCGAGTGTGGGATGTAGAGAAACCTAGTGGTCCTTATGGTGGTGAAGTTCTCTCGAATCAATGTTGGCATACATCAAAGCACAAGATTCAAAAAAAATATTTTTCCTTTTATTTAACTTTTCTACTTGACATCGACAAAGGCGGTTGAAAGGGAATAATCTTGACTCTAGGGTCCAAGCCCAAAAACAGCCCGAAGCCTGTCCTGTCATGGCTTGGAATATAACTTCATGGAGGCCTATTCAAATTTCTACCAATCCAGCCTTCATAATTCAGCCCACCAGTCCACCCACTTACTTTTATTTACTGGGAAGAGCAAATAAGTAGGCAAATCAGTGAGGAAGGACAAAAATTCTACCAGCATTTATGTGCAAAGGGCTTCATGTGGGAGAGAGAGGCAGCTAGCAAATTCAAATTTCAAAAAGAAAGAGATGAAGAAACCAGAAGGGAAACCACGGGCATTAGACAAGGAAGAAAGGCAGATCTTTATATAGTAGGTAATAAGAAGAATGGAAGTTGGGAATAGGGGAAAACAACTGGCTATAGGAAAAACCAAAGGGCCTGGAAATGTCATGGAGGTCAAGAGGCAGTGTTCTCAAGAGAAGAAAGCCAAAAGAGGAAATAAATGCTAAAAGAAGCAATCCATGAATGGTGAGATGCCATAGGTGAGGGGGAGCTCGAGGGGAACCTTAGGCATCAGAATAGAGGTGTTTTAGGATAAAAAGGAAAAGGAATTGTCTATTATGGACAGAGAAAACTCTCCTAGAGCTCTCCTTATGATCTTCTTCTTTAATCCATTTGCAAATTACAACTTTGTGCATGTTTGATTTATAGTAAATTATTCTTTGATTGTCTAACCCCTGCTTACTTATACAAAATTTAGGACTTGACTTTGGTGTCAAGAGTACCATTGTAGTACCTAATTCCACCAAAGAAAAAGGCAACCTAAAACTGTTACCATCAACTCCACCATTCAAGGCTTACCATCACCGGCAAACAAAGTACTATCCAGCTTAATATTGAGGTACACATTTGTGCTCCTTCAATTGGCATCGTCTGTGGGAAAACTGGAAACATAAAGCTATGAAATAATTAGATAAAGAATGGTGGTGCCAACAAAAAATGGGTTTAGACAAGGAGGAAACAATGCCTTTGAGCCCTCATTGGGAGTAACCATTGATGATGGAGGTGTGTCCCATCCAAAGGGAAACCAAACAAAGAGTAACCCAGCAATGGCTAAGTTGATGTAATAGTTAGAGGAGGCTAGGAAAGGAAACCAAGAGGTCCATATGAAAATCTAAGGAAGAAAAAATAGTGGGGGAGAAAGAGGGAAAGAGGCAATAGAAAGCACAATTGAAAACAGAAAAACCCTCATACCTCAACCCAAAAAGGAGAGACAGATAGAGGTAACCCTTAACCCCAACCTAAACCAAAAAAAAAAAAAAAACCTCCAAGTCCTAAACCCAGAGATACAAGACATCGTAATGGTAGAAGTAATCCATGTGGTGGAGAAGAGGATCAGAAACCTAACCACAGCTAACTCCCTTAGATCAATAGCACTCACTACCTAGAAAATATGCCAAACACCCTTTTCTGATAACATAAACAGTGTTTTGAAATCAAAGAATTTCACCACGCCAACCTTGAAACTGTTTAATGGGAGAGGGAACCCAAAAGAACATCTTTTCCATTATCATTAGAAAATGACCCTAGAGACCTTTGATGATGCTTTATTTTGTAAGGTTTTCCCTGCAACTTTGAGCGGGTTGGCTCCTAGATGGTTTAAGTTGCTACCACCAAGGTCAGTCACTAACTTCAACGATCTAGCATAGGTATTTCTGTCTCAGTACCTTAGGAATAGAAGGCAACTTAGGATCATCACAAACCTCTATACCTTGAAACAAGTTGAAAGAGAAAAGTTGGGAGGGCTCATGGCCAAGTTCAACAACGAGCTCGGTCAGTTTAAAAAATATGACTCGAAGGTAGCAGTTGGTGCTTTCAAATATGTGGTAAGGACTAGAACCAAATTTCATTAGTGTTTGATTTAAAAGGGCATAAGAAAGATGGAGAAAATCACAGCCAAGGTAATGGGGTCGATTCGTTTGAAAGAGGAGCAAGTTGCCCAACGACATGGAACTGCCTTGGTAATAAGAGAGGAATACAATATGGAACAACTATTTATGAGTGGGAAAAGAGGGGAACAAAACCTGAAGAAAGGAAACAGAAATGGTAAAGGCTAGATACAGGGAGACCAAAACTCCCTCCAATACCATCGAGGGCTTCAATCATGGAGATTTGGTAGAAGAACAAGAATAGAGGCATTTTCAGGACACTCAAACCTCTGTCGGAAGGGTCTACCTAGGATAAGAGCGTGTATTGCTCTTTCCATGAAAACTACTGGCACTTGATAAGTGATTGTGGAAACTTCAGAACCTAGATAGAGATTATGATTAAAAATGGGATGCTGACTGGTTATGTGGTAGAAAACCCAGGGGAAGTTGAGCAGGAGCAAGGACAAATCTTATGACAACTTGTAACAGTGGCACGACCAAGAACAGAGGGGCTTAAAGTAAGGCACATAGTAGAAATTAATGGCTGAAGACATATCTATACCATACATGGTAAATCAAGCTATGTGGCATGGGCCTAACCAAAGCAAATACGGATTGGGAAGGAATGTAACAGAGTAAGAAGGACTTGGGCAAAAGATCTTACCCTTTGGTCAATTTGGACTATAAGCAATTTCCTAAACTTTAGGACACTCTTTAACTTAGGAAATATTATGTTTGATATAGGGATGCATTTACTATGCCTTAGAAGAGTCACATATGACACTTTTTGTATGACTATAATATAAAAAATTGTGTGTAGAACCTTTTATATGCTCATGATTACAAATTTACATGGTTTAGATAGACTCGAAGGGGATAAGGGGAAATGAAATAGTGTTATTTGTGCAAAAAATTGTGTGAAAATATTTGTTGATTAATTATTTCTTTACTGTTGATTATACATCCAAGTCAAAGGTTCCTGTCAAGTCCAAGGCATTTGGGTTTTTGACTACCCAAATCAAGGAGTCCCTATCGGGCAACTTACAGAGAAAACTCCTAGACCTATCCATTATTTTGGTTTTTGACTACCCAAACTTAGTCTAAGTGCCCAAATGAAGGGGTCTTTGTCAGGTCTAATGTATTAGGGGTCTTTAAGTGCTCAAATTAAGGGGCCTCTGTCAGATCCAAGACTTTTGGGGACTAAGTACCCAAATCAAAGAGGACCTTGGTCAGGTTTGAAGCTTTTGGGAACACGGGGGATTAGTAGACTAAGTGCCTAATTGAATAGGAATCTTAGTCAGGTCTAAAGTATTTGCGAATAAGAGAGATCAGAATATTTGGTCCCTAATCAAAGGGAACCCTAACATACCGAAAGCATTTCAGAACAAAAAGAAACAAGATTACTAAATGCATAAATCATGGGGAATCGAGATGGACCATAAGCATTTAGGAGCAAAGTGAAATCGAACTAGTGAGTACCTAAATCAAAAAGGGACCTTGTCAGGTTCAAAGCATTTGGGAATAAAAGAGATAAAAAAATAGAGTGCCTAATTCAAGGGAGACCTTGATCAGATCCAAAGCATTTGGAAACATGGAGATTAGATTACAGAATGCCTAATCCAAAGAGGACCTCTGATAGGTCTAAGGCAAATGGAAATAAAGGGGAACAAGATATTTAGTAGATATTAAATGCCTAATTCAAAGAGACCCCATACAGGCCCAAAGCATTTGGAAATAAGGGAGACAGATTATAGAAGTAGTTAAATTAGAGAGGGAAAGATTATGGAGTGCCCAAAGTTTAGGGCGCATCTTTGATAGGCCTTAAGCATCTATGTACAGGAGGAGCAAATTGATTAGATAGGGATAGTCCCTTGTAAAGTTTGAGTAAACAAAAGACCCTATACTGGGACAAACCCATACAAAGCAGCTAGGATGTTGGAAAAATTACTCTCAGAGTTAGCCAGCCCCTTCTAACCCTAACAGGGGCATATATGAAGTTTTAACCCTGGCAGGGAGATATCTTGAGGTTCTTTAAATAAAAATTATGGGAATATAAGAGGGGTCAGAGGTGTCCAAGGGTTCAAGGGGCAAAAGGTAAAAAGATTGATTTTTTGCACATGGGCCTTTAGTTCAATTAGGGCAATGTCCAAAAAATGGGGCAAACGAAAGGGAAAAATTTTGACTCTAGGGTCCAAGTCCAAAAGAAACCCAAAGCCTATCCTATCATGGCTTGGAATATAACTTCATAGAGGCCCATTCGAATTTCTGCCAACCTAGCCTTCATTAATTCAGCCTACTAGCCCATGCACTTGCTTTTATTTGCTGGGAAGAGACAAACAAGTAGGAAAATCAGTGAGGAAGGATAAAAAACCTGCTAGCATCTATGTGTGTAGAGGGCTTCATGTGTTAGAGAGAGACACCTGGCAAATTCAAATTTCAAAGAGGAAGAGTAAAGAAACCAAAAGGGAAACCACGGGCACTAGACAAGGAGGAAATATGGATCTTTGTACAACAGGTAATAAGAAGAAAGAAGTTGGGAATAGGGAAAACAACTGGCTATAGGCTCAATCAAGGAGGCTGGAAACGTCATGGAGGTCAAGAGCCGGTGTTCTTAAGAGAAGAAAGCCAAAGAAGAAATATATGCTGCAGGAAGCAATCCAAGAATGGTGAGATGCCACGGGCGAGGGGGGAACTTGAGGGGAACCTTGGGCATCAGAATGGAGGTGTTTCAGGATAAATGGGAAAAGGATAAGTCTATTAAGGACAGAGAAAACTCCCAGACCTTTCCTGATGATTTTCTTCTTCTTCTTTAATCTATTTGCTGATTACAGCTTTGTGCATGTCTAATTTATAGTCAATTATTCTTTGATTATCTAACCTCTACTTACTCATACAAAATTTGGAACCTGACTTTGGAATCGGAGTGCCTTTGTAGGTACCCACCCTTGCCAAAGAAGAAGGCTGCCTGGAACTATTACCATCAACTCCACCATTCAAGGTTCAGCATCACCAACAAATTAAGTACTGTCCAACCCAATATAGAGGCACAAATTTTTGCTCCTTCAGTGGTGTTGAATCATATATCCTGAAGGTGTTCATTTAAGATGTTATCCGAATTTGCACATTACAATTTAGTAGTAGATGTCCATATTACATTTTTCTCATTGTTATAAGAAAATTAATTATTTCTTATATTAAAAGAAAAATTTAGTATATATAGAATGAATGAATGAATTATATATGATTTCTTAAATTTGAAAAAAAAAAGTCAAGGTTACTTTTTAGTAACCCAATGATTCAATCCTAGTTTCCCCGCTGGCATAATCCAAAGATCGATTATGTTGTACAATATTAAGTGGTAGATATTTCAGTGTACTTGTTAAAATGTGATGCAAATTGTAGAACAGTGGCGCACTAAGGTTCCAATTAATTGAATTACTATACCATGTCGATTATCCTAGGATAAAAATTATAGCAAGCAAGCCACTCAAATCTTCCTATTAAAAGCCATGGTTAAAGTCGGTAAAGGAATAAATAATTCAGACTACATCTTCACGCAGCCAACATGAAGCTATGAAAACAATCCAACCATGGATCTCATGCAACATGAAGCTTATGCTACGACACTTCACCAATGAGACACGTGCACACAGGAAATTAGGATAAAGCAAACAGCTAAGCACAAGCCATGCAACCGCACTCTTCCTCAAAAAATTAAATTCATAATAGAGACCGACTTAGAAGAATGATTAAATTATTCGAATACCGACTTGTTCAATCACTTATTACAACTATAAACAGGCCTTTGAGCTCCCATTTGTAACATGCTCTATCAAGTAGTACTAAGAATTGAGAGTTGATGAACACTTAAATGTGTATGATTAATAAGAGCTTAATCCATTATTTTGCACTAATAGTGTCATTAAATTTCGCAACTTAAGCATATTTGTAGTCTTTACATCTTTTGAAATAACTTTATCTTTATTTTAGTTTTTGTTATAGGTTTGGTAAAATGGGCATAACTTTCTATTTATAGATCTGAATGGTGCAAATCATGATTAGTTGGAAAGGTGATTAAATTATCTACAAGATTGTATCCTATAGGCATCATGAAATTCGGGCTCTTAATGGGCTAAAAATGGGCTTGAAGTAAACCCACATGTAGTTTCGGCCCCGCCTGACCATGCCTCCGTATTTTAACCATATCTCTTGATATAAGTATCCAAATTATATAAATCAAGATGTTCTAGAAAGCTGAGAGAAATATCTACAATGTTCATGAAGACATGTAATCAAAATTCTAAATAATTTTATGCCAAAATCAGTGGTCAAAGTCGGTGCACATAATGATCCAAATTGTCAATAAGATATTTTACAATTATCCCTTTGTAATTTGACAAGTTAGCCCCTAAATGTATCTATAAATAGAGGTGCATTGTAACCCATTAGGACATCTTAGATTTGGCTAAGATATCTTATTATTGTATTTTGTCTTTTGTGTTTTGTTTTCTTAATGTTATTAATAAATCATTTTCTTTTTGTAATTTATTTTCTTTCTTTCATAATCTCTTGCTAAATTCTCTTTTGCTAAGGTGAAAGGGTGAAACCCTTGATATGAGAATAAAGATTTTCTAACCCTTTAATATATGCTTAATAATCATAATCTTTTGTTATTTATTTTATATGATTTATATTTATTTCCCTAATCAATCTTGACACTACTCATAAAGTGGAGGTCTTGATCCATTGTAGATAATCTATGGCACATCAAATGCTTGTCTTCTTTCTAGATGTCGTATGGTTCTTTCTTACCGACAAGTCTAGTTAGGAATCTTGATTTGTTATAGATATATGGTGATTGGCACATTGGATGCTTGAACCCATTTACAACAAGTGGTATAAATATTGGTAATGAAACAAACATAATTCATATAACTAAAATGAGCTTAAATGACATACCTTCTGATTGGAACCTTCTTGATGTGTGGATTTCAATTGAGTTATAATTGGGTTGTTTATCCTTATTTGATATATCAAGGACGGATCCCCTAACCTTAATCTTAATTGTCATTGTGTTAATTTATCTTACTTTCGTACTTTATTATTCTTATTTATTGTTTATGAAATTGTTTTTTTATTTGCTATGGTAGGTTTTACCTCCTATTTCCATGGATGGTTTTACCACCTTTTATTTTTGTTTTACATTTGAATGGTCGGTAGTACCGCCTATTATCTTTACTTATATTTGTTAATATTATCTTGTCATTTATTTACATTATTCATATCTTATTCTCTCGTTCTATAGTTTGTACCGTTGAAATCCCCTTCCTCGTGGATCGATCCCGGTTTTACCGGGTTTATTTCTTCAACACTCCTATACTTAGGAGATAATCCTATTTTTTAATGTGTCAAGTGTTTGGCACCGTTGTCGGGGAGGGTAAAATTTGGTGACACATCCGAAAAAGGATTGTCTCCCAAGTATAGGAGTGTCGAAGTAATAAACTCGGTGAGTCCGGGGTCGATCCACGAGGAAGGAGATTTTAGCGCTACAAATTATATGCTAAGCAAATATGATATAATTGATTCAAAGATATGACATGATAATATCAACAATAGATAAGAATAATTAAAATGCGCAAGTAAAAGGAATTAACACAATAATAATGAAAGCTAAGGTTAGGGGATCCGCCCTTGATATTTCAAATAAGGATAATTAGCCCATTTTAGTTATATGAATTATATTTGTTTCATTACCAATATTTATACCACTTCTTGTAAATGGGTTCAAGCATCCAATGTGCCAATCATCATATGTCTACAACAAATCAAGGTTCCTAACTAGATTCGTGTCGGTAAGGAAGAACCATACATCATCTAGAAAGGATCCAAGCATTTGATGTGCCAAGGATTGTCGACAATGGATCAAGACCTCCACTTTACGAGTGGTGTCAAGATTGATTAAGAAATTAAATATAAATCATATTGAATAAACATTATAAGATTAAGATTATTAAGTACATATTAAGGGTTAGAGAATCCTTATTCTCATATCAAGGGTTTCACCCTTTCACCTTAGCAAAAGAGAAATTAGAAGAACATTATAATAGAAAGAAAATAAAATGCAAGAAAAAGAAAATTCATTAATAACATAAACACACAAAACACAATACAAGATCCTAGCCAAAGCCAAAATGTTCCAGCCAAGGCCAAGATGCCCTAATGGGTCACAAGGCACCTCTATTTATAGATACATCCAGGGGCAAACTTGTCAAATTACAAGGGCATAATTGTCAAATATTAGTTGTAAATATCTTTGACAATGGGGATCATTAGGCACCGACTTTGACCATCAATTTTGACATTGAAATGTTGAGAATTTTAATCACATGTCTTCATGAAAGTTGTAGATATTTCTCTCAGCTTTCTAGAACATATTGATTTGCACAATTTGGATACGTATTTTGAGAGATACGGTCCAAATACTGAGGCCTGGTCAGACTAGGCTGAGACTGTAGATGGGTTCACTTCAAGCCCAATTTTGGTCCACTAAGAGCCCGAATTTGATGATGCTTGTGAAATGCAATCTTGTATACAATTGAATCAGCTTTCCAAAACATTAATAATTGCACTATTCTGATTTATAAATAGAGAGTTATGTCTATTTTACAGAACCTGTAACAAAACCAAAATTAAGAGGAAGTTAATTCCAAATGCTTAAGTTGAGGAATTTAATGACACTATTAATGCAATATGATGAACTAAGCTCTTATTAAACATGCATATTTAAGTGTTCATCACACCCCCCAACTAGCTTATTGCTAGTCCCTAGCAATTAAAGCGTTATTATTTAGAAGTGATTTATAGAATTTTACATCCAAGGTGGTCATTATTGCACTCTCTTTGATTTTATCCAAATAAACAAACTCTCAACTGATTTTTTTTTTAAATGACTCATGTACCCTTCAGTCAAGATATCCACAAACCTTCTTTTGTGCTCAGTTGACACATGACTATGGGGCTTATTAGAAATAAGCCATATCGGTTCTAGTATTTGTTAAGACTAACAACCTTAGGTAGGGGGTATTCATTCATTTTATACATTTTTTTTCTTTTTTTTTTTTTTTTTGAAAGAATGCATCTTTAACCCATGTAGCGAGCCTTAGGCTAATGACTCCTAGACCAGTTGGCCTTATGGCATTAGGTGTTAAGACACCCCTACGAGCTTAACGATTCGGGTTGCCGATGCTTTATTTTTGCTTAGAAACTTGTGGATAGTGTAATGTTCAATCCCATTAAGCTTTCTCCTTAATCCATGTAGCGAGCTTTGGGCCAATAGCTCCCAAACCAGTTGGTATTAGGGTATTAGGTGTTGAGGCACCCCTCGGGCTTAATTGCTCGAATTAAGGAGGCTACAAGACCAAACTTATCCACCATTGCTTTCTTTTTTTTTTTTTGCTTTCATTTTTTTTTTAAACTTTCCCCTTCCTTTTGTTGTTATCCTAAACAAAACAAAAGAACTCAAATATTGCAATATTTTATTTCGCCACCCACAATCATACATCAAGGTATGTGTGTGTGTGAAGAAAGATTCATAGATACTTGCTTAATGAGCACATAAGCACACAATTTATTAAATGATAAGGTTGTGAGAGTTCATAGATTTGAATGATTCAAAGTGAAATGAATAAGACCTCATTGTTATAAAATTCAAAAATCAAGACTAAATAATATCAAATAAGTCTTCAAAAATGCAAAAATAAAATGACAAATTGGTTAGAATGGGTTTCAAGAGTTCAAACTGGTCCTCCCTACTCTGCCATTCCTGACCCAGAATGCGTCTCAAGAGGATTTGAACTCCTTACACCGCACTCTGAATCTAATTACTAACTCGCTTTTTTTTCTTTTTATCTTTTTTTTTTTGCAAGAAAAAGGAAAATTCAAGACACACTTATGTCTACTATCCTCCCCCCCCCAACCAAATGAAACATTGTCCTCAATATTTAAATGTAGAGAGATAAAGCATAAGAGACATTACCTGAAGCTTTTGTTATTCAAGAGAGATGACCTGAAAGACTCATAAAATAAAATGCTACAAATAAAATAAAAGATAAGAAATTTAAAATTGATGGCACACATGCATGTGTATAGGTAGTTGTGACTGTGGCTCACATCTTCCTCTGGTTTTACGTCCAGAAACAGCTTAAACACCTTCTATGAGTTGGGGATATGCTTCCCATCCAGTTTTCTTATAAACTGGCAAACAAGGTTGTTTTGAGTCAGATTCCCAAGACTATGAAGGAAATGAGAGAGAAGAAAAGAAAATGGATGCAAGGTGAGCAACAGTTTTTAGGGAACTGAAAAGTCGACTTTAAAAGTCACGAAGTACCGTATCCGCCACTTGACCGGGAAACAAAATGCAAACGGACAATTAAAATAAAAGCACATAAAATAAAATAAGAACAAACTAGAAATGATAGCAAACATCAAGAATAAAAATGAAAATATGGTACAAACGGATAAAATTTGATTAGTCGTGAAAAAAAGCGAAAAGAGGAATCTCTTCGAAAGTAATTTACCACGATCAAAAATATGCCATTAAGGTGGTACCTCTCTTTTTCGTTTATTTGTGAGAATGGAAGAGATTACCACTAGTTGAGTTTGTTTGTCGTTGAGGCATGCATTTTTGAGTGTGGATGTTTCTTCCTGCCTTTTTTCAAAACATGGCTCCCAACTCTTAATCTCCTTCACCTGTACAAAATCAAGTAATGAGAATTCTTTAAAAGCAATGGGCACTAGTTGCATATTTACTTCAAATGAACTAGTCAACCTAATTTCTGAAGGACTTGAAAAATTCTCATTTTGGATATAGTCTTCCACGTTAATCTTATTAGCTTCCTCACATTCATCATGCTTGAAAAATTCATTATTGTCAAAATTTTGGTTGTGTTTCTTTGCATGATGACATGAGGGCATAAATGAGGGTTCGATCTCTTCTTTGTTAGGTGTAGGTTTATTAACCTCTTCCTTACCCTTTAAGATTGATTCATCATCTTTCTCATAAGGGTTAAGAATATGTTCTTTATAAACCTTACTATTATGAAGAGTACTTACTGAATCTTCCTCTAGATGTTGGCCCCTTGGATTACTCACATGTGGATTGATGGAGTTTGGCTCTAGTTGGGATGGAAACTCACCTTTCTCATGAGGACTAAGTGCAAATGCAAACTTTTCAAGGGCATCATTCAAGTTCGCCATAGTATGAGCAATTTGACTATTAAAAGCCTCTTGCTTTGTAATGAATGAATTCAATGTTTCTTCGAGATCCTCATAAGATGCATGATCATGAGATTTTTGAAAATTTTGACATGATTGAAAGGAGGTTGGTAAGATTGCGCATGATTATCATTCCTCCAATCAAAATTCAAGTGATTTTTCCATCCAAAATTTTGTGAGTAAGGATTAGGATTTGACCTTTGGAGAGTGTTTAAAACATTGGTTTGGTCATGGAGACTTGTCCTAAAGGTAGGCACAATTGGGCAATCATCCGTTGGATGATCACTGGAATTACAAGTGTGACAGACAATTTCTTGCATAGACCACATTTCTAAATCCTCGACTTTTCTAGCTAGGGATGTAAATTTAGCATAAAGATCATGATTCTCCCTAAAGTTATAAATGCCTCTATTAGATGTTCTTGGCACCTCATAGGTGTCAACATTATTCCAATTTTGGGCATTTTTTGCTAGTAAGTCTAGGAAATCCATGGCTTCATCTGGGTATTTATCTTCAAATTGTCCATCACACAATAATTCTATCATTTGCCTAGCTTGATGTGTAAGACCTTCGTAGAAAATTAAAACTAGTTCCCATGGTTCCAAACCATGATGAGGACAAGTATTAAGCAATGCTTTATACCTATCCCAACATTGGTAAAAGGTCTCTCCTTGTTTTTGAGTGAAATTGATGATTTGATTTTTGAGAGAATTTGTTCTATAGGGAGGAAAGAATTCTTTAAGAAATTGTTGTTGCATTTCATCCCATGAGCTAATGGATCTTGACCTAAGATTTTGTAGCCATGTCTTAGCTTTATCTTTTAGAGAAAAAGGAAAAAGCTTTAATCTCAAGATGTTTATGCTACAATTTAGGTCACTATAAGCGTTACAAAACTCTTCAAATTCTCTCAAGTGCAAAAATGGGTTTTCAACATCTAGGCCATGAAAGTGGGGTAAGAATTGAATGAAATACGATTCATGGTCGAAGTATAATGCATCATGAGGGAAGACTATGCATGATTGTGCACAAGTTCTCCTAAGATTTATGGAGTCCATTAATGTTCTTGGTTGGGTATGAGCATGATTTTTTTTTTTTAGACAAGATGAGTGGCTACTAACAATTCTACCAATTAATGCAAAGCGAAAGAAAAGATGAACACATGCAAGAAAAAATAGAAATAGAAATGGAAAAAGAAAATACTTACAATTTTGTACGCCAAATTTTACCTTCCCCGGCAACGGCGCCAAAAACTTGACACATCTGAAAAAGGATTGGCTCCCAAGTATAGGAGTGTCGAAGTAATAAACCCAGTGAGTCCGGGGTCGATCCACGAGGAAGGAGATTTTAGCGCTACAAATTATATGCTAAGCAAATATGATATAATTGATTCAAAGATATGACAAGATAATATCAACAATAGATAAGAATAATTAAAATGCGCAAGTAAAAGGAATTAACACAATAATAATGAAAGCTAAGGTTAGGGGATCCGCCCTTGATATTTCGAATAAGGAGTTGGGAGCCATGTTTTGAAAAAGGGCAAGAAGAAACATCCACACTCAAGAATGCATGTGAAATCCATGTTTTGAAAAAGGGCAGGAAGAGACTGTAGATGGGTTCACTTCAAGCCCAATTTTGGTCCACTAAGAGCCCGAATTTGATGATGCTTGTGAAATGCAATCTTGTAGAAAATTGAATCAGCTTTCCAAAACATTAAGAATTGCACCATTCTGATCTATAAATAGAGAGTTATGCCCATTTTACCGAACCTGTAACAAAACCAAAATTAAGAGGAAGTTAATTCCAAAGATGCAAAGACTACAAATATGCTTAAGTTGAGGAATTTAATGATACTATTAATGCAATATGATGAACTAAGCTCTTATTAAACATACATATTTAAGTGTTCATCACACCCCCCAACATGCAAAATTGTGAAGAAGATAAAGAGTTGGGAGCCATGTTTTGAAAAAGGGCAGGAAGAAACATCCACACTCAAGAATGCATGCCTCAAGGATAAACTCAACAACTGGTAATCTCTTCCATTCTCACAAATGAAAGAAAAAGAGAGGTACCACCTCAATGGCATATTTTTGATCGTGGTAAATTACCTTATATATTTTGAAGAGATTCTTCTTATAGACCTTGTCTATCATGATTAATCAGGTTTTATCCGTCTGCACCATATTTTCTATTTTTGTTGTTATTCTCTATTTTTCTATCATTTTCCTTTTTTTTATTTTTTTGTGTGCTTTTATTTCTTTCTTGTGTTTTTATTTTATTTTATTTTCTGGTCAAGTGGCAGTTACAGTATTCCGTGGCTTTTAAAGTCGGTTTTTGGTTCCCCAAAAACTGTTGCTCACCTTGCATTCATTTTTTTTCTTCTCTCTCATTTGCTTCACATGGACACCATTCTCTTGAATATGCACAGGCGTTTTTCCTCTCTTTCTCAAAATGATTTGCTTAAAATTTACAAAGCTCCCCAAGAAAGACTAAGGATGTTGATGTGCAAGGGTATTCCTGTTGATTTAAGATGGTTAATTGAAGTCAAGGTTTGATTTTCTTGTGAATTTTTAGACGATGTTGTTTCTCACATGCCAGATTTAGGAAAAAGCTCTTAAGCCAAAAAGTGAAAAACAAAGAGGTTACAAGTTTGTCATAAATGTGCAGGATTGACTTGCAACCAGTGTTGCCGCTCCTTGGGATATTTGTCTAACAATCGAGAGGATAAGTTACAATTCATCAAGAATGAACTGAGCAAAGAGTCTTTGGATAATATCCAATTGACTCTTTAAACACATTCTTGTGGAATTGTGCAACGTGAAAATTTGAAATTATGGACACAAATTTGAGAAGAGCAGGAAAGTTATAGTCTTGGGAATTTGACTCAAAACGACCTTGTTTGCCAATTTATAAGGAAACTAGATAGGAAGCACAACCTCAACTCATAAAAGGTGTTTAAGCCATTTCTTGACGTAAAACTAGAGGAAGATGTGAGCCACTGTCACAACTACCTGTACATATGCATGCGTGCTATTACTTTTGAATTTTTATGCCCTACAGCTGTCATTTTTGAATTAATATCTCTATCTTTTGGTTGACTCATGCATTTATAGTGTCTTAATTCTGCCATTTTTTTTGAATTTCTATGCTTTATTGTCAAACTTTTTTTCAATAAACAGTCGAGCTACCTATATAGAAGTCATCATCATAATACCTTTTTGCACTCACATATAGTTAGAGAGTTGCATACACATGGAGGGAACCTAAAAACATCGAATCCAAAAGATATGTGTATTCTGTGGATGTCGACCTGGAAAAAGTAAAGAGTTTGTAGCAGTAGCAAATTATCTTGGTAGGCTATTCGCTAAAAGAAAGATTCATGTGATTTATAAGGGAGATAGCCTCGGGTTAATAGGATGTGTGTCAACAGTTACACTCATAGGAGGTAGTCAAGTTTTAGGTGTTGTTCCTAAAGCTTTGGATGTAGAAAGCATCATTGGAAAACGGTTGGGAAGGAGTTACAAGTCTTCTCTATGCATGAACGCATGACATATATGCTTATAAATTCGGATGCCTTTATTGGTTTACTAGGTGGCTTTAGTACTTTAAGAAGAAATTTTCACATTGCCTCTTGGGCCCAACTGAACCTCTATAAAAACCCATAGATTTGTTGAATGTTAAAAATTTCTTTGATCTTTTGATACGTTTTGTTGATCCAGCTGTAGAACAGAATTTTATCCCTCATTCGATGTAATAGATCCTTGTTTCTACCACTATTGCTAGTGAATTACTTGACAAATTACAAACAGTTGAATATGAACCTAACCCAGTAATAACTCAAATTAATTGGTCAAGGGGACAAAATAAAAAGTGTAAATTGGATCTGAATCTCTGCTTGTAATCTTTATTGTCTTTTATTTTATTTGTAGCATTTTATTTTACGTGTCTTTCATGTCGCATCTTTTGAATAACTGAAGCTTCAGGTAATATCTCTTATACTTTATCTCTCTACATTTAAACATTTAGGACAATGTTTCATTTGGTTGGGGCAGAAGGATAGTAGACATAAGCGTGTTTTCTTCTTGAAAAAAAAAAAAGTTAGTAATTAGATTCAAAGTGTGGTGTAAGGAGTTCAAATCCTCTTGAGACACATTCTGGTTCAGGAATAGCAGAGTAAAGAGGGCCATTTTGAAATCTTAAAAGCCACTATAACCAATTTGTCATTTTGTTTTGATTTTGCACTTTTGAATACTCATTTTAGCTAACTTGATATTACTTAGTTTTGATTTTTGAATTTTATAACGAGGATGTCTTATTCACTTCACTTTGATTTATTCAAATCTATGAACTCTCACAACTTAGTCATTTAATAAATTGTTTGCTCATGTACTCATTAAGCAAGTATTCTTGAACCTTTCTTTACACACACGCATACTTTGATGCATGATTGTGGGTTGCAAAATGAAATGTTGCAATAATTGGGTTCTTTTATTTTGTTTACGATAACAACAAAAGGAAGGGGAAAGCAAAAAAAAAAAAAAAAACCATTGTGGATAAGTTTAGTTTTGTAGCCTCCTTAATTCGAGCAATTAAGCCTGATGGGTGCCTCAGCACCTAATACCCTAAGACCAACTGGTTTGAGAGCTATTGGCCCAAAGCTCATTACATAGGTTAAGGAGAAAGCTTAAGGGGATTGAACATTATACTGTCCATAAGTTCTAAGTAAAAATAAAGCATCAGCAACCCAAGTCGTTAAGCTCATAGGGGTGTCTTAGCACCTAATGCCCTAAGCCCAACTGGTCTAGGAGTCATTAGCCTAAGGCTCACTACATGGGTTAAGGTGCATTGTTTAAAAAAAATAAGAAAATAATTATGAATAAATGCCCCTTGCCTAAGGATGTTAACTTTAACAAATATTAGAACTAATATGGCTTCTTTCTAAAAGGCCCCATTGTCATATGTCGTCTTAGCACAAAAAGAAGGTTTGTTAATATCTTGACTGAAGGACACATGAGTCTTTTGAAAAAAAAGAAAAAAAATCGGTTGAGAGTTTGTTTATTTGGGTAGAATCAAGGATAGTGCAATAATGGCCACCTTGGATGTGAAATTCTATAAATCACTACGAAATAATAGCGCTTTAATTATTAGGGACTAGTAATAAGCTAGTTGTGGGGTGTGATAAACACTTAAATATGTATGATTAATAAGAGCTTAATCCATTATTTTGCACTAATAGTGTCATTAAATTCCTCAACTTAAGCATATTTGTAGTCTTTGCATTTTTTGGATTAACTTTATCTTAATTTTGGTTTTTATTACAGATTCGGTAAAATGGGCATAACTTTGTATTTATAGATCAGAATGGTGCAAACCTTGATTTGTTAGAAAGGTGATTAAATTTTCTACAAGATCGTATTTCATAACCATCATGAAATTTGGGCTCTTAATGGACTGAAAATGGGCTTGAAGTAAACACATCTATAGTTTCAGCCTAGCCTGATTATGCCTTCGTATTTTTACCATATCTCTTGATATATGTATCTAAATTGTATGAATCAGGATATTCTAAAAAGCTAAGAGAAATATCTACAATTTCATGAGACATGTGATCAAAATTCTAAATAATTCGGTGCCGAAATCAGTGGTAAAACTCGGTGCACATAATGATACAAGTTGTCAACAAGATATTTTACAATTATCCCTTTGTAATTTGACAAGTTTGCCCTAAATATATATAAAAATAGAGGTGTATTATGACCTATTAGGGCATCTTGACTTTGGTTGAGATCTCTTATTATTGTTTTTTCTCTTTTGTGTTTTGTTTTCTTAATGTTATTAATAAATCATCTTCTTTTTGCAATTTATTTTCTTTCATTCATAATGTCTTGCTAACTTCTCTTTTGCTAAGGTGAAAGGGTGAAACCCTTGATTCTAACCCTTTGATATGTGCTTAATAATTATAATCTTCTATTTTTTATTTTATATGATTTATATTTATTTCTCTGATCAATCTTGACACTACTCGTAAAGTGAAGGTCTTGATCCATTGTAGACAATCCTTGGCACATCAAATGCTTGGATCCTTTTTAGATGTCGTATGGTTCTTCCTTACCGAAACAAATCTAGTTAGGAACTTTAATTTGTTGTAGACATATGGTGATTGACATATTAGATGCTTGAACCCATTTATAACAAGTAGTATAAATATTGGTAATTAAACAAATATAATTCAGATAACTAAAATGGACTTAAATGACATACCTTCCGATTGGAACGTCTTTGATAAATGGATTCCAATTGAGTTATAATAGGCTTATTTATCCTTAGTTGATATATTAAGAGCGGATCCCCTAACCTTAGCCTTCATTGTCATTGTGTTAATTTATCTTACCTTTGTACTTTAATTATTCTTATTTATTGCTTATGAAATTATTTTTTCATTTGCTATAGTAGGTTTTACCTCTTATTTCCATGAATGGTCTTACCACATTTTATCTTTGTTTTACATTTGAATGGTTGGTAGTACCGACTACCATTTTTATTTATAGTTTTTACATTATCTTGTCATTTATTTATATTATTCATATCTTATTCTCTCGTTCTATAGTTTGTATCGCTAAATCCCCTTCATCATGGATCAACCCCGGTTTTACTGGGTTTATTACTTCGACACTCCTATGCTTGGGAGATAATCCTATTTTTGGATGTGGCAAGAGCTCCTGGGTACTTAAATACTAGAGGCCCGCACCTTGTAATACTCTCAATCTTCAATGTAAATTACTAATTCACTATATTTTCTATTCTAATTTTCTAACAATATTGTTTAAGTTTCTTTACCACATATTTTATCAATCAAACAATTGGTTGAAGTAGGCAGCAACATGTCTCGATTTATAAATATCTAATTTTTTCCCGTTAAATCTTTATATTTTTCTTCTTTAATAAGTTAAAAGTTTTTTATGTATAGATGTTAATGATAGCGGCATTAACTAGATTCAATGCTTTGAAGCAGAGAGAAATGTGCACATTAGGTTTTGCTTTCACAAATTTAATTATAAATATTTGTTTTAAACCATATTTTTCTTCTTTAATCGGTTCTTGTTGAGAGATGTTGATTGTGGTAGCATGTACGAAAATTATGAAGCAGAGAGAAATGTAAACATCAGGTTTACTTTAACAAATGTAATTATATTCAATCAATACACACACACACACACACACACACACTAAAATATAGCTATAAATCCTTTTTAGTATGAAATTCTTCATGGTGAAAAGTCACAGGGAACAAACGTTCATACTCGGTCAAACTTAATTAAGAGACCTCACAAGCCATGAGTACATAGAGCAATAATAGAATCTTTTTCATGTGCAGAAAGTCCCTGAAAAATATAATACAACAAAATTATACAGGAATTTGTACACAATACTTGTGTTATTTAGGGAATTGACATAATATTTCTTCTAATGACGTGCCTTGTGAAGAGCACCGATGACAAAGCTCAATAGGTCTTTATCCCCCGAGAAAGCTTCATAACTAACTCCTTTATCCACCAAGAAAGCGCTATAACTAATGCCTTTGTCCAATAGTAAATGATTCTGTATATAATACTGTGACTCAGTCCTGTGAGAAACAGATACTTTCTATACCTCCAGGGTAGACGAGTTACTTTTGAATAGCAAGGAAAGCACCAACGAACAGGCTTTTTAAAAAATATATTTACCATCTTGATGCTGAATGCAAATGGATTTACTTATGCAGATTGACCAGATAATAATGAAATAATCGACGCAAAAAGATGAGGGGCAAAAAGCAGCCAATTGTAGAAACTGCTATGGCAAGGGCCATATTTTTAGACAACGCCATGTACAATGTTGTCACAAATGCTCATGTCATTGAGATAAGTCCAATCCAAGTCAAGCCAATCGCCCAAGGAAGTGAGTCCATAAAAGATTCAATTTTGCTGCACTAGAAGGACCAGAAAACTATGACTGCAGCCATGAAACGCCTTAGAACAAATGCCTTAGAACTTGTTCTTCTAACATGAAACGCCATGCCCTCGTTCGGACCGTCACTTCTTAAACCTCCTGGAATGGTAAAAGCTGTAGCGAATGTGACCGTGGGGATTAGTGTATTCATCACTGAAAGAGTTTGAGCCATTTCCTTACCTATACTGCCACCTTCACCATCCTGACCTCGCTTTGGAAGGGCAACCTTCAACAGTTGCACATGTTGTTGCTGGAGTACCTTTGGTGCACTAGTAGATGGGTCTGGATCAGTTGCCTTCTATGGTTTACTCGTAGATCGGTCTGGATGGACTGCCTTTTATGGTGCACTCGTAGATTGGTCTGGATGGGCCGCCTTCTGTGGTGCACTCGTAGATCGGTCTGGATGGGCTGCCTTCTACGCTCGCACTTGATTCGCTAGATGTCTTCTTCATGCAAACCTTGATTTGCATACGCCGCCTTGAGGGCTTTTGTGGTTAAGTATTGCAACGCAGGGAATGAAAATGTGACACAAATAAAGATAAATATAAGTGAAAATTTTTATTGTATTATTATTGAATTAAACTATATATATATATTGAATATGATTTGTCAAATAAAGTTGTTTTAAACATTATGAAATTAATTAATTTTAATAAATAACAATATTTTAAATTTATAATAGGGGCTGTATGTAGATGAATAGGTATTGTTAAGAATGTTTCTGGTAAAAATGATTTAAGCATTTATGTACCTTTTGGATCTCCTTTCCTTTGGGCATAGTTGTCTGAACAATTGCTAGAGCAGTTTCCTTTTTAACATTGATTGCCTTGATGTTGATATTCATGTATTTGGAGAAAATATAGACCACATCGCTCTGGAATCCCATGGCAGCCAAATGCAAAGGGGTATTTGTTGGGATGCGAAAAACACTCAGAGCAGATTTTAGGAGAAAAATAACTTGTATTCACAGAGAAAATTGATATACAAAGATTACACAAAAACTCTCCAAAAATAATTTCCTGTAGCTCTCCTGGCTCTCTCACTATCCTAAACTTTCTGGTTTAGATTATAGGATTCTCTCCGGAATCTCTCTCTGAATGCCTAAACTTCGTAGAATTCATCCTTTATTTATAGGACAATTCTACATTACATTTTGAAAGAGTTAGGTGAGTTGGTCACCTACCTCACCTACCCTTGACTTACCATTGGTTGGTCACCTACCTCACCATGGGAGGTGCCAACCTCTACCTAATTTTCATATAGGAGGGATTGACTCCAACAATTCTCTCCCTCCATCCCATGTGAAGGGGAATATCCACAAAGATAATCAGACAGCTTCTAATCCAACTATGTCTCTGCATAGTTTTAACTTATTTCTTGTGACTACCTTTGTTAGCATGTCTGCAGGATTCTCCTCTGTATGGATCTTCACTAGTTTCAACAATTATTTATCCATTACCTCGTGCATCCAATGATAACGAATGTCAATATGCTTCGTTCAGGAATGGTACACTGAATTCTTACTCAAATTTAGAGCACTTTAACTGTCACAGTGTACTTTTTACTCCTTTTGCTTGATCCTAAGTTCTTGGAGAAAATGCTTCAACCACAACATTTCCTTTCTAGCTTCCACTGCGGTAATGTATTCAGCCTCTGTTGTGGATAGTGCAACACACTTCTGTAGTTTTGGCTGCCATGACACAACTCCTCCTGTAAAAGTGTAGACAAAACCTGATGTAGATTTCCTACTGTCAGAATCTCTAGCCATATTTGAATCAGTATAGCCTTCCAAGATTGGATCAACTCCCCCATAACACATGCATATCTTTCAAGTACCTTTTAAAGATCTGAGAATCCACTTGACAGCCTCCCATTATTCTTTCCCTGGGTTGGAAAGAAATCTGCTCACTACCCTTACAACATGAGCAATATCTGGCCTTGTACATACCACGGTATACATCAAACTTCCCACAACAGAAGAATAAGGCACTGACGCCATGTCCTCTATCTCTTTCTTGGATGAGGGACATGATCTCTTGCTCAGCTTGAAATGATTAGCCAGTGGCACAATAACTAGCTTAGCACCATCCATGTTGAACCTTTGAATCATCCGTTCAACATATTTCTCCTGAGACAGTCATAATTTCTTCTGTTTCCTGTCTCGACGGATATGCATCCCTAAGATTTGCTGACCTAGTCCTAAATCCTTCATATCAAAGGTTGTTGAAAGTTCATTCTTCAACTGCTTTATTTTTGTTGCATCTTTACCGACGATCAGCATGTCATCCACATATAACATGAGTGCAACAAAATCTTCACCTAGAAGTTTCTAGAAGTAGACACACTAGTTTGTAGCTGTTCTTTTGTACACTTGACTCACCATGAAGGAGTCAAACTTTTGTATCATTGCCTTGGTGCTTGCTTAAGGACATACAAGCTCTTTTTCAGTTTGCACACGAGGTTTTCTTTTCCTTGAACCTCAAATCCTTCTGGCTGCTTCATATACATTTCTTCATACAAGTCTTTATGAAGAAATGCTGTCTTCACATCCATTTGCTCAAGCTCCGAATCTAGACTTACGGTCAATCCAAGGATGACGCGGATTGAGGACTTCTTTACCACCGGTGAGAAGATTTCATCGAAGTCAATTTCTTTCTTCTGAAGGAATCCTTTTACCACCAACCGGGCTTTATGCTTTATCACATTTCCTGTTCCATCTTTTTTAAGCTTGAACACCCACTTATTCCTCAGTGCCTTCTTTCCGTCGGGAAGCTCGACCAGTTCATAAGTTTTATTCTTCTCTAGAGAATTCATCTCATCTTGCATTGCATGCAGCCAACGTTCTTTGTCTGGATGAGATAAAGCTTTACGAAAGCTGTCTGGCTCCCCCTCATCAGTGAGCAGTGCATATTCTGATTTCGGATATTTCCTTGACGGAATCCTACCTCGCTCAGATTGTCTTGGCTGAGGTTCTTTAGCTTCAGAAGGTACAACAGCTTCTACGGGTGATTATAGCTCCCCCGGCTCAATAATCTCTTCATTTTCCTCCTCCTCATCTGCTTTTGGAACTTCTTCTGGCACCTCATCATTTTCTGTGGCATTTGGTGCTGGGGCAGAATCTACAACAATATCTGGGCACTGCTAGTGAGATTTTTAGATATTGTTGTCTTTTCAGCGTCTTCAAATGTTTGATCTTCATGGAACACCACATCTCTGCTTTGGATGACTTTCTTTCCTTCGGGTCTCATAATCTGTATCCAAATTCTTCATCTCCATAACCAATAAAGATATATGGAATAGTCCTTGCATCGAGCTTTTGTTTGAGCTCCTTGGATACATGTGCGCAGGTTAAACAATCAAACACTTTTAAATGATTGTAAGAGTGATTTTTATTAGACCATACATTTTTTGGAATCTCGAAGTTCAGTGGTACCGATGGTGATCTGTTGATTAAATTACAGGCTGTATGAATAGCCTCTCCCCAGAATGGCTTGGACAACTTAGTCATTTTAAGCATGCTTCTGACCCGTTCCATGATGATTCGGTTCATCCTCTCGGCCACTCCATTGTGTTGTGGTGTACGTGGGACCGTTCTTTCATAACAAATGCCGTATCTCCTACAGTAAGCTTCGAACTCTCTAAAGGTATACTCACCTCCATTATCTGATCCGAGGCATTTTAACTTCTTACTTGTTTCACGTTCTACCATGGCGTGAAACAACTTGAACTTCTCTAGAACTTCATACTTCGTCTTGAGGATGTACACCTACACCTTTCGAGATACATCATCAATAAAGGTCAAGAAATACCTGTTGCCACCTAGGGTCTCTACTTTGAGAGGTCCGCATACATCAGTGTGTACTAGCTCCAACAGCCTTGATTTCTTCACTAACGAGGAGCTGAATGACACCCTCCGTTGTTTCCCGTACAGGCAATAGCTGTAAAGATAAGACGTTACATCCTTAGAAACAGTGATCAGCTTCTTCTTCTCAAGAATTGTCAAACCCTTCTCACTCATATGACTGAGGCTTTTATGCCACAAATCTTGAGGGACCATATGTTTTGCTACATTAAGGCTCTCTCCATCTATCTTTACATGAGTTCTGTAAAGATTGTCACATAGTTTTCCTCGAGTAACCACCATGACCCCATTCATCATCTTCCATGTACCATTGGTGAAATAGCTCTCATAGCCTTGCTGATCAAAAGCTTTTACCGAGAGCAAATTAACTCAAAAATCTGGCACATGACGAATGTCCTTCAAGGTTATTGTACATCCAACGTTCGTTTGGAATTGAACATCACCAATTCCCATAATTTTGGCGGTGCTATTATTTCCCATCTTCACTATCCCAAAGTCTCCTACTTTGTACGTGGTGAAGATCTTTTTGCAAAGAGTGACGTGGCAGGAAGCTGTTGTGTCTGTCACCCATTCTACTCCTTGGTCTGCTGTGTGGAAGCATGTCTTTTCTACATAAATGGTCACTTCTTCTATGACTGTAACTCGTGGCTCTTTACTGTTTTACGCTTGTGAACTCTCCTGGTTCTGCTTCTGTAGGCTGCGATAATTTTTCTTCAAATGGCTCTCTTTACCACAGTGGTAACATTTGTACGTGGGCCTCTGCCCATCTATTGACTTTCTCCTTCTATCTGTTGACCTACCTCTGCTTTTACTTCTACCTCTTCTCCAGTCTTGATCACCTCGAGACTGTCTTCCTTGATTTTCCATGATGTAGGCTTGCTCTTGACTGGCGCCTGTATCTTTCCTTCTAGCCTCCTCATTCATCAAGGCATCCTTACCCATTGACAAGCTAAGCTTGTTATAGGGGGCAGAATTACTGAGGGAAACCACCAACGTCTCCCATGAGTCTGGAAGGGAGCTGAGAAGTAGGAGAGCTTGTTCTTCCTCTCTAAGTTGTAATTCGACTACTGACAGTTGATTCACCAAGTTCTAGAACTCACTTGTGTGTTCTGCTACGGAAGTTTCACTCCGTAACTTCAAATTTACAAGCTGTCTCATCAGGATGGCTTTGTTCCGTGCTGACTTGGCCTGATACATACCCTCTAATTTTGTCCAGAGAGAATATGCATCTACTTCCTTCGCTACATGGTGGAGGATGCTGTGGTAGATCTATTGCCTGATCTGACCAATGCATTTTCTGTTTATTTTCTTCCACTCTGTCTCTTTCTCTGTCTCAGGTCTCTGTCCTTGAAATTCTATAGGATCAAATAGATCCTTACAACTAATGAGATCCTCCATCCTGGGTCTCCATAGTGTGTAGTTGGTAGCTGTTAACTTAATCATGGCTCCGGATGATTCTTACATTTTAGAACAATTAATTGACTAAAATTTGAAAAAGAATTTCAAAAATCCGAGCCGGTCATTGCGTCCGAAACGGTAAAAAATGGTGGAATAACCTTTTTCGGGGCTCTAAAATTTCTTTTTGTGCAAGAAATACGAAGCTTAGAAATCTCAAAGACTAAACTGAAATTTTTCAAGGACTAAACTGAAAATTTTAGAAACTTATGGGGCCATAACATTACCCAAAATTATAGGGGTCAAATTTAATTTCAGAAAGATGCACTGACGTGGCAGAGGTGGACACGTGGCGATGACTTGGCTATGACGTGTTTGAAACGTG
Organism: Boswellia sacra; assembly: GCA_013180625.2. Lineage (NCBI taxonomy): Eukaryota > Viridiplantae > Streptophyta > Magnoliopsida > Sapindales > Burseraceae > Boswellia > Boswellia sacra. The sequence goes on along the minus strand of SNVD02008146.1, from coordinate 33,858 downwards.
GCTGCTGACGCGGCTCCGCTAACGTGGCGTGATGATGTGGCTAAGCTGACGTGGCGGATAAATCTGTCGATGGCGTGGCAGATGACGTGGTCATCTTCAACCTCTGGAAGGCACATGCAGCGTGTGGAGCGAGTGACGCCCCTCGTAGTCCAGGTGGGAGGCTCGTGCAGCACGTGCGACTTCTCTGAGCGTCGGATTGGTCACTGAAAAATTATAGAAAAATTGCCTTGATGTCACGAACACACTAGACACTTCAAATTTAAAATTTGAGCACTTTCAAAAAATCTAAAATTTTTGGAAACAGGGGATAATTTTCTCTGATTTTTCTCTCTCTGTTCTGGCACTCTAGGAGCTCAACCAGGCTCTGATACCACTTGTTGGGATGCGATAAACACTCAGAACAGATTCTGGAAGAAAAATAACTTGTATTCACAGAGAAAATTGATATACAAGGATTACACAAAAACTTCCCAAAAACAATTTCCTGGAGCTCTCCTGGCTCTCTCACTATACTAAACTCTCTGGTTTAGATTTTAGGATTCTCTCTGGAATCTCTCTTTGAATGCCTAAACTTTGCAGAATTCATCCTCTATTTATAGGACAATTCTACATTACATTTTGAAAGAGTTAGGTGAGTTGGTCACCTACCTCACCTACCCTTGACTTACCTTTGGTTGGTCACCTACTTCACCATGAGAGGTGCCAACCTCTACCTAATTTTCACATGGGAGGGATTGACTCCAATAGTATTCCTATCTTTATCACGTGAGTTGACCAAATCTTCCATCTCAGGCAACCTTAGAATAAATGAGACTATCTTTACCTTTCCATTTTGAGCTGCAACATGGAGGATATAGGACCGCTCCTATCATTCATCTCAATGGAATTTGGGTAGTCTTTGAGCAACATTTTCAATAAACCTGGTCGGTCATTCTTTGTCAGGTTTATATACAAGCTTCGCATTTACTTTGGCTAAGTATCGTGCTATTTTAACATGACCTGAGGCTGCTGCGTAATGAAGGGAAGTCCATTGCTTTTCATGATCTACCTTATCGATGAGGTCCTTTCTCTTTTGCAATATATCAACCACGATTTCTAAATATTAATTACAATAAACGAAGGATTGATTAGTTGAGTTAAGAATTAATCTTGCTACTGATTAGTTTGAAATGAAATATATCATCGATATCATAGCGAGTTTGACCATAATCATGCCTCATGATGGCACTGTGTAGAATCGCCAATCCTTCGTGTCCTTTGTGATGAAGGGAATCTAGATGATTTTCTATTATAAGACGTGCAATATAATTTAATCTTCCATCAACAGCAATGGAGAGTGTAGACTGCTTAGAATTATTAACTTCGAGTACTAAAAAGGCATCGGTTTCAATCAAAATTTTTGCAATTAGCTCATGACCCTGCCTAACAGCATTGTGTAGAGGAGTGTCACCTTCCTTATCTTTCATCTTAAGCAATCCCTTTTTTGGCATTGTATTTTCATCCCCATGATAAAGTAATGTCCAAACGACAAGTGCATTACCATACTTGGCAGCAATATGCAATGGCATCTCATCCTTGTTGTTTTCTTATATATAAAGTGTTCATTTGCATCATCACACCCTTTGTGGTTCTCATCTTCACAGCGGAGTATCTGGTCAACCACCAACCAGTTTTTGTATCTTACAGCTATGTAAAGGACATTGTTATCATTGGGACTCGTTTTTGCGAATATATCTTTGTCTTTGTTTGCGATTCCAATGATTTTGAACATGTCTCCTCGTTGTATTGCCTTGATTAATTTTGATATTCCACAGTCTTGGTTAAATCCCTGCACCAAAGATTATTAGTGATGATTATGTATGATAATATAAAATTTAATTGAAAATTTTTTTTCTGGATGTTTAAATAAGTCTTTTCCTTAATTTTTTTCCCCAATTTCACTGTATCATATTGTAAAATACTTTAAATCAAGGTCATTTTCTAGAGATCTGCAGGCAGCTCATGAACATTTTTTTCGTAAGGTACTTCTAACTTAAGTGAAGGCTAAAAACTAATTGCATAAAGGTAGGGTTGTCATTACAATTTTTTTTTCTAGCTTTTTTACTTATTATTCTCTTCTTCTTTTTTTCCCCTCTCTTTCCGTTGTTCATCCTTCTTCCATTATGTGACCTGTATAGCTATCTCATTGTTACACTCCAAAGCAAACTTCCATAATCTCACAACACTTCCCCTCTTTTTTGATGGCGGTGTTTGTAAGGGATAGTAGTGATGGCCTCAGTTTGAAATGGTGGTGTCTTTCTTCACCGTGACTATTTTTTATGGGCTATTTTGGTGGTTTAAATGAGTGGAGTGGAGATATTTTTCATACTGGACAGCAAACTGAATTGTAATCTATCAAAACTTCTCCTTACGTTAACATGAATTTAAACAGAACAAAACTTCCTCCATGTTAATCTGAATTCTAAGTGAACAATAAAGAGTAATCCTAGCAATATTAGGTTGTCAAGATTAGTTTTTGGTTGGGTTATTGTTAGATTTTTTTAGTTATTAATGTTGGGAGTGTGACCAAAGGGCATGTTTGGCAGCCTCCACTGTATTGTACAAAAATTCTGCGTTGTACTAATTTATATAATATTTGTGTTTGACATAAACTCTGCATTATATTAAATAATGCACTGCATAAATTAATGTCATAAACGTTACGTTATCTAATGCAGAGAAAAACCACTGCATTACTTTACACTACACAAAATTAATACAATTTTTCAAATATTTCAAATCACTCGCCCATCCCTATTTCCTCCTCTGATCTGCGTTTCGCTCATCTGCCTACAACTCTGATTCACCTCCACCTTTGAATCCCTCTCATCTCTGCCTCCGACACTCTCTCATCTCTATCGATGTCGCCATCACCGTCTCAATTTTTCTCTCCTCTGACGTTTTCAAGTACATTCACCTCCCTCTCTCTGTCTTTCTGTTTTCTTTTTTTCCTTGTTTGCTATAGGTGAATCATTGTGTGTAAGTCGATTAGATGATTTTGTTTGTGTGGTAGAATAGTGGTGGTGTTAGTGAAGAAAGCTGGTGGTTTTGTCGTGGGTATAAGCGATGGTGGTGTTGACAGCAATTCTACAAAAGAGGGGTGGCTGCTTGTGTTGTCAATTGAATTAGGGTTATGGCCCATCTGGTGTTGCGATTGTGTTGGTTGTTGGTTTATGCAGGTGTATTGGGGTTTGGCTTTTAGTGTGATGATTTTGGTGTTGCAATTGCATTAGGTTGTCTGGATTTTATGGAGCCAGTGGCTGAATTGGCCGTCCTTTTTTTTTCTGGGTCGATGAAATCAGTGATAAAATCACAATATACTTGCAAATAAAATCACATTGTAATTTTTTTCTTTTTTTTTGTTTTAGTGTTATTTTCTTGTTTTTGGGTTTTATTTAGTTGAAGAGTAACGTTTATGAATTTTTGGCTATTTACTTTTTCTTATTATTAGTGCAACTTTATGCTATAGAAGAGAAGTTGTGCTGTTTGTGGATTACTACAACGTAAACACAATAGTTGTGAGTCCAATAATATATTTCATTTGGCAAGGAGGCTACTGTAAAATGTTATTTCTAGCTAAGCAATCATTTGTAAGCAACAATTATGATTGAACTGTATCAGAACTTTTATGGTATTTGGTTGTTTTCACCATCTTCATTAGTAACTATTGTGTATGTGGCGATGATGAATCAATGCATGAAATAATTAATTTTTTTGATGCTAAATAATTAAAATTAATGATAATTTTTCTGAGCACTCTGGCGCATTTTGAGTATTAATTTCCATATGCGTTTTGGATCACATCTAAATGTTTTTGAGAATTACTTATTAACTTGTTCATTTTTAAATATGCTGTCACTAGCACATATACTTTTCCTGTCAACAACTAAAGAGACAGAATAGAAAGATTGAGTTTGAGAGGCAGCTGCTCTTAGCTTTGAACAAGAGGCAGAAGTTGGTATGTTAATGCCCATGTGTGATATTGTATTCATTTACTTACTAAAGGTTAGAGAATAAAATTTGTAGTGGGTAGTGAAAGAAAACTGAATTGGGCCTCAAAGGCAACGTGAAATTAATGGATATTTTTAAAAAGAAAAAATAGTGTGATTGATTGTCAAATAAATTGTCAAAAATATTATTGTACTTGGTATTATTTCACTTTCTCTGGTATTCTACAAGGTGTAGGGGTAAGTGTGTACATGCTTAATTATTCTTCAATGCTGATGGGTGATGAGTACTGATGATATGAGGTTGACAGGCCGATACGCACTAATACTTTAATGCAAACACATCTTAGAAATAAATTTTTAGCCATTATAAGCCATGGATCATAACCCATGAGAGGGATTTCATATTCATCAATATTTCCACGTGTGACCTCCTTAATGAATATCAGTTTCTATTTCCTATCTTTCACTTACGTATACCAATAAATTGTAATAATAAATCACAAGCTAAGGCTCCCCTATCATGATAAATCTAAAATATTTTATCCATGTTGCATATTTTGTTGCTATTTCTGGTGGAGATACACTAACTAGATTCCTGCATTCTCTTAAGGGTATTTCATATATAGGATCATAGATTTGTAGAATGCGAACCTAATCAATAATTTTTACTGATAATAAACTAATGTTTGTGGATTGTGGAACCTGGTACCATCTATTGTGCTGTAGTGGAAGAATAATCATTGCACAATCTAGCATTTCACTAAGAATTATGACTTTGACCAAATTAATTAATTAAGAAATATTAGTTTAATCATTACTTATATATTTGAGGATGTGTTTTGTATATGCAGGTCTGTTGAACTAAAATTATATCCTTTAAAATAAGTTTTATATATATAAACTCTCAAACTGTAAAAATTAAATTGGAAGGATTAAGGAAAAAAAGGGTACATAGTTTCATCAATGCATTTGGGTTTTTGTATCATGCCAATTCACTATATATAATGTCGATTAATGAAAAGGCATAAACTTGAAACAAATTAAAATTAGCATAAACAATATGATAATTAAGAACTTGTAATGTTGTTTGAGTAAGTGTACTAGGAAGAATAGTGATTTATCTAACCTAATCTACAAAATCTACAATTTTTGTAGGAAGGCCTAGGCAAAGCTATATTCAGTGAACCTTTGAGACGAAGTTATCTTTACATGGATAATCAAAAGTCAGGTAATAAATTAATTTTTGTTGACATTAATTGTTTGGTTATGTTGATGTTTTTAAATAGTTAAATATTTAAATAAGTAAGTTTTCTTTTATTTGTTTTCGTAGAAATGGATCGAAGAAATATTATATTCTACCTCTTGTTGTAAATATGGCATTTGGAATTGATAGGTTTGGCTTTGATGATGCTATCATTGAATTTGACCTTGTTCAGACACACTACCAAAGGAAGATGTTGAAAAACCGTACTTTTGTTAATTATAGGACTCGGTTATGTTATTTGGATAGCATAATAGGTGTTAATGACACAACGTGCAATAGTCAACTAAAAATGGATAGAAGAACTTTTGGTATACTTTGTGAATTACTTCGCACTAATGGAAGGGTAAAGAGGGACGGTTTGGTTTCAATTGAAGAGCAAGTTTGTATATTCTTACACATACTTGCTCATCATATAAAAAATCGTACCATTGGTCATAACTTCTGTAGATCGGGTGAGACTGTTAATAGATACTTTAATTCAGTGTTGAATGGAGTTTACGATTGCATGATGTTCTACTAAGCATTCCAGAACCTGTTCCTGAAAATTGTACCGATCCAAGATGGAAATGGTTTAAGGTATGTCAATATGTTAACAAATATTAGTCTTATCTAGTGTAAGGATTTTATATTATTCTAAAATACGTTCATATGTTCTTTTGTATAGAATTGTTTAGGGGCATTAGATGGTACTTATATTAAGGTGCGTGTGCCTGAAATGGACAAACCAAGATATCGTAATAGAAAAGGAGATATAGCTACCAATGTATTAGGTGTGTGTTCACGAGACATGAAGTTCATTTTTGTGTTTCCTGGATGGGAGGGTTCGGCTTCTGACTCAAGGGTACTTTGAGATGCATTAAATAGACCAAACGACTTAAAAGTTCCCATTGGTAAGACTTATTAGTCCAAATAGGTGGATTGATATATTGTTTTCATATCTTATACTAACAAGTTATTTTTTTTATATATAATAACTTTTGTCCTTAGGTTGTTACTATCTCGTGGATGGTGGATGTGCAAATAACGAGGGATTTTTAGCACCATATAGAGGAACTAGATATCATTTATCACAATGGAGTAGATTTGCACCTCAAAGCAAGGAGGAATATTTTAATATGAAACATTCATCTACAAGGAATGTAATTGAGAGATGTTTTGGCTTACTTAAGATGCGATGGGCCATTTTAAGAAGTCCATCATTTTACCAAATAAAAACACAATGTCGCATATTACAACATGTTATCTATTACATAATCTCATCAGAAGAGAGATGTCAACTGATCCATTAGAGCATGATCTTGAATTGGTTGAGGTGCAAGCTACAGAATTTGAAGATGGTGGTAGTATGAATGCAATTGAACAATTGAATCAATGGAATGAATGGATGGATGATTTGGCAACCCGAATGTATAATGAATCGTGTTGAAAGTCAATTGTATGAGTTTTTTTATTACGTAATAAACTATTATTATGTAATGAATATGAAAGAATTGATGCATTTTAATTTGGATGGAGATTGCAAAGTTCATTTGATTTTGTATTTTTGGTTATAGAATGCTTTACCTTTGCTTATATCATTGTTTATTGATTTTTATAAAATTTGGATATAGAATGCTTTATCCTGTTATGTTGTATTCAGGAAAAAATGTTGAAAAAAAAGGAGTCAGGTGTGTATGGACAAGAGCCAAAGAAGAAGCATTGTTGAACATATTGGAGAATATTGTCGCGTAGGGTGGTCATTGTGAAGGTGGAAATTTCAAAGCTGGAACTTTGAAACAAGTTGAAAATATGCTGAATTCTTAGTTACTTGATTCTAGATTGAAAGCTTTTCCACATATTGATTCTAAGCATAGAAAGTGGAAAGCTCAATATGGCATACTTCATGATATGTTGAACACAAGTGGCTTTGGATAGAATGACATATTGAAATGTGTTGAGGTTGATAGTAATGTGGTTTGGTAGTCATATGTACAGGTTAATGTAATTTTTAATTTCTTTTAAAAATAGTAAATGTTTCATTTGAAATTATTGATTTATTTATGGTTTTATTATGTAGGTTCATGAAGAAGCAAAAAACTGAAGAGATAAGTCATTTCCATTATATGATAGACTTCTCAAAATCTATGGAAATGACCGTGCAACGGGACAAGTAGCAGCAACTCCAGATGAAATGGTTGATGAGATTAATCAAGAAGAGATTCATGCTATGGATATAGAAATTGAAGAGCCTATTTTCCCCTTGTTAGTGCAACAACCCTCAGGTTCTCATACTAGAAGCCATTCCGACTCATCAATTAGGAAAAGGAAAAGATCACAAAGCATCTTAGCTATTGGGTTTAAAGAGATCTCAACAACAATTCAAAATATGTTTATAGAGTCTTTTAAGAACATGGTGTGGTTAACTGAACATATCTTCAAGGATACAGAGGATCGTTCTTACATTGCTAATGAACTTGCAGCCGTGGGACTTAGTCAAGATGAAGGACTTGAAGCATTAACTCTTATATTCAAAAAACCTTCAAATATCTCAGCTTTTAAGCCATTGAAGGGTACTTGGAGACAAGCATTTGTGGAGAAACTTCTTCTTCGAGAGAGCTCGTGATTAAAGTTATGGGATTTGATTTTTGTTATTATATTGCTCTGATTGTGAGGCATGTTGAAGCTTTGGAGTATGAAATACTTCTCTTTACGGTTGCTTGTTTTTGTGGTTTGGACATGGAGGATTTTATTGGTTGTGCAAACAGTTTAGTTATGTTTTGTAGTGAAACATACCCAAAATACTAAAATGAGTTATAGGATATTTTTGTTGCTTTACATGTGTAATGTTCTGTTTGTGTTGCTTGATATTGTTGTGATCCTAGTCAAAAAATCCTGTTTATGAATGTACGTGTCCTGATTGAAACTATAGGTTTGATTCTTAATATTGAAAATGTTTAGGTTTGATTGAAATTGATTATTCTTCATATCCTATAGTGGACTTGACTTTTGTATTGCAGGGTTCATGTTGTTTGTTTCCAACATTTTAAATCTTAATATGTTTGAGTTTACTTTTGAATGTTAAGCATGTTCTAGTTTATTATTATTTTTGTTCTAAATGGATTTCTTTTGTTTATATTTTTGTTATGTAAACTACATTATAAAAGTTTATACAACTTCAACTATACTATTTTTAAGGTTATTTGTATGATTTTTATTTATTTTTGTGAAATTTATATAAATTAAATACAAGGAAGATTATATATTTTAATAATTATAGGTTATAATTATTTTATTTAGTATTTAATTTATTTAATTTGGTGTAAAAATAATATTTAATTTATTTAATAATATGTTGTTTATTTTTGAAATGAAAAATAATGTAATATAATTTAAAAATACACCAAACATAAATATAGCATAGTATAGTACAAAAAATAGTACAGTACAATGTTTCATCAAACATACACCATATTATGCATAACATTAATTGATACAATACAATACAATGTAATTATTAAAAATAATATTATACAATGTCGCGCGTCAAACATGACCAAAGTTCACATCAGCTAAAAATAAAGAGGATCATGGGCATATAAGTATAGACAAGATCTTTGTTGCTATGAGGTTTTTTTTTTTTTATAAGGCCTTTTAGATAGAATTCAAAAATAAATCCACGAGGGTTTGGGTTCAAAGTTGATAATAGGATACCAGAGTTTTGAAGGTCCGTAGTTGTAACAATTAATACCTAAATATTTAGGTTTAATATTTTTATGATGCTTATTAGAATATTGAGGGTAAATTTGTTATTTTATTGGTCAAAGTTGATCAAATATTAATGGAGTCTAAAAGACTATAAATTATAGCTAGGTCAATTCAGGTCAACATTCCACTGAAAATTGTGTTACAGTTTGTATTAAAATAATAATAATAATATTTTTATATTTGTTTAAAAACTCAAATTATTATGTATAACCAACTGATATTAATTATATTCAATTTATTTACTAAATATTATATTGCCTTTTACGGGCAAAAAGCACTAATCTCATCAAGAGATTAAACATTCGTAAATATTAAAACACGGATGTTATCAAATTTGTAAAAGCTTGGGAAAGTATTAGATAAGAACAGCATCCTCACTTTAAAGACAAATAGACAAAACCTCAAATTAATACTTAATCAAAGAATGGTAAGAAAGCAAAACTCATGGAATATAATTCGCAAGATAAATAATTAAAATCATGCGAATTCATTATAATAGGAAATTAGGAGGACGCGTTACCTCTTAAGTTTCCAGAAGCAAATTTGCCCGAGGGATTAGCCTTTTCCAAGTCAGGCATTTCCTGGTCATGAACGAGGGAGGAGTAGCAATTATGAGTTACGAGACATCAGCGCTAATAGTAGATGTAGTAGACACAGATCGGGTAATAGAATTTGAGTTAAAATTTACCTTTTCGCTCCCACGTTCTGTTGATATATCAACAATTTCTAGGGGGGTCCGCTGCTTGTTGTTGGAAGTGCTTGACAGCCTGATGCATGCAAAAGGGGCGTTAATTATTCATTTTTCTTTTAAATTTGTCTAAAATATTATATGGGGAAAAAAGACGAAGCAAAACAAAGACTGGTCAACCAGGCAACAGTTCTTGTTTGCGTGCAAAGAGCGGAGATTAGTGAGCTTATATTCTCTCTATCCCAACGGCTAGTATTTACAGAAATTTCGTGGTCTGGGCTGGGCGGCTTACCTGTTCAAATCAGTAACACCCGAAGGAGAGTGTTCCAAGTTAGCCAATTTTCACGATTCTCTAAACTTTTCTGCGGTGTCAAAAGAAGCTGTGATAAAACAAGGCAAGATAGCAAAGCTAATGGATGAATATACGTATAGTGTCAGGTAGCTTAGATATAGCAATATCGTGTTACCTCAGTTGTCAAAAAAAACCTAAATTCCTGATCGATGGGAGCAGATTATCACGAAATTTACATCATTTTTTTTTTTTGTAAATTTCGTTTTGTCTTGTCTCACGTACGTTACACATATACAAATTATACATCATCAAACATGGATCTTGGTTTTAAATTTTCATTATTTATTTATTTATTTTTTGTGTGCTTACAAGTGTTGTCTGTTTGTAAAGCTACCTAGTAGCTAACGATATAAATGTATTCATCCATTAGCTAATAAGCTCTCTTATCTTGTTTTGTTAAATTAAGACGGCGTAGTGGACCTATCTTGTTTTGTTAAATTAAGACGGCGTAGTGTGACACGACCCGCCCCTAGCTAACACGGGCGAATCGTGCCTAAAACTGTACTATGAAAATTTAACTTTTTAAAATATGCTAATTTACAAAAAATTTGGCAGAGTTTCCCCTGTATTTTAAACTAATCCCCCTGTCAAGTACATAAAATTCAACACTTACAAAATATTTATATAACCACTAACTTCCTTTTCGGGACCTAAGTCCTCTGTTAAAATAATTGTATCTCTAAAACAGTCTTTATAAGAAAATATGGCCTCCGACCTCAAATATGATTAATTTCGATTCAAAAAGTTTACAACTAAAATTTTAATATAAGTTTAAAAACTCAAGCATGATGAGTAAAAAAAAATGTCTAAAAGAAACTAAAACAAATCTTTGATACATATACGATATCAAAATATTTACATATGCAAGAAAACCATCTACAATAATATAATAAGATATCAAAAAGAAAGTTCTCAAAACATCATCAAATGGCCAACCTCAAGCAGCTACTAGCGTTCCGACTGAACACTGCAATCTCCTGAGGAAAAAGGGGTTTTTAAAAAAAAGAAAATAGGGTGAGTATAACCTCAGTGAGTGGGATAGAGTCATTAAAATAGATAAAAATTTGCATAAAATAAAATACTATATCATAATAATAAATTAATTAAAAATTATGCTTTACTAACATTAATAAGAAAACTACTTAGAAAAGATACAAAAAACGAGGAAGCAAATCTTTCAATAATTTCTATGCCTTTCACAAAATCTAAATTTGAATATAAAAATCTTCTAAAGCATTTCTACATGCATTCAACATTCAACATGATAAATATATTAAGTTTCTAAATCTCATAAAACTCATTTCATAATTTAAATTTCTAAGTCATTACAGTTTCACTAATCAAGTACACAAACTAATCTGACTAATCATGACTTGGCGGGGCTAGGATCGCTCAGGTCAAGATATCTCTATACTGATCCTACGCATGCGCAGAGCTGCCCCCAAAGGGCTAAACATCCAGATCACACGGCCCAAAGCCTCTATGTGTACCTGAATGGGTCTCAAAGACCTCTATAATTTTACTATCTGAATGAATTGGGTACTAGCTTAGTAAAACATAAAAATTCAATTCTTTACTTTTGAATCTCTAAAACATTAAACAATCATTTCTGATAACTACATAGACAAAATTTGATAAACTATGAAATATGCTTCATACAAGAATAAAAAAAAATATCTATTTACTAACATAATAAAGTTTTGCTAACAATTATATAAAAAAATAGAAATTTATAAATTATAATTCAATTATTGGTAAAAATGTATGTTTCTCCCACTCACAATCTCGTGGATCAACTTGTGTGGCAACCCCTTCCGCGATCGAATCCTGGTATGTATTAGGAACCGCAGTCTCACCTAAGCGAAAAGCCAAATAAAATTCTTTAATAGCACAAAACCCTAGTCTCACCAATAACATACCAATTCTCCTAATTAACTCCATTTCTAAACTTCTTAAACATAGCAATTCTGGTTCTCCGATTTTTAATAATTAATTGACTCATCCAAATGGTCTAATATTTTATAAACATCTTCTACACATAAAATTTCATAGCATTATATTCTCATTAGATACCTCAAATCCTTCATTTTTTCCAGATACACAAATTCTGTAAATTCATTTCCAGAACTGACCTCTCCCTATTCCAAAATACATGATAATTTGTACTAAATTCATAAATTCACAAAACTCTCCAGTTTTAAACTACACATAAATACAAACTCATATCCCAAATTTCATAATTTTTGAAGACCTCTAGATAACTCAATTAACTTGCCCAAAACTGATTTTCTACAGAAAAACTGAATTTTCAGAGATGAACAGTAAACTTTGAAAATTCATAATAAATTGCATACTCTACATTTTTTAGTGAATCCAATTTTAAACAAATCCTTAGGATGTCTATTTTAACATATAAAAATTTCAGAATCAGATTCAAAGCCAACATACTGCTATAATTTTCGGAATCTATACTGTTCATAGAACCCTAGTTTTCCATAATCATCATCAAAACTTCAATTCTTTCAAAATACAAGAAATTGAAGCCTAAATAAGCATGGAAATCTCATTTCTCTCTCTAGTTTCTCTCTCTATTACATCTCCAAATATCAAATAACCTCCTCCTAATATTGATCAAGAGATAGAATTGAAATTATACAATCTAATTAAACTAAGAGATGAAGAAATTATCTTAAAATCTTCAAATTCCTTAAAAAAAAATCAAATCTTCTCTTGCTTTCTCTCCCCTTATCTCACGTTCCCCCCCTCTGTCTTCTCTTATGAATTTTCTTCTAATTATTTCCTCATTTAATTCCTAATATAATTGCTAAAACATAAAAGAATGGGCTGGGTTAAATGCATTGGGCTGGGTTGTTAACAAAACAAAATGGGCTAGGCTTAGGTAAAAATTAATGGGCTTTACATAGTGGACCCGCTATTTTTGTTGTTTTTTGAAACATCATTAAAAACTTATCCCTTGCTCTTGATTTCACAACTTTTTGACTTTACTTAACTGAGCATATGGAAGATAATTTTAGATTATTAATCCTACATACACAATAAACCAATTATAAAGCTTTATTATCATGTAATCTAATATCATTAAATAGTAAAAATTAATGATAAACAAAATAAATCTATAATAATATTATGTTGTCAAAATATTATACAATATAAAATTTCTAAAAAGAGAAATTTTATAAACTGATTCTATATCTTGTTAGTGTCAACGTATACTAAACTTGCATGTGCCATATATATGATGATTTTGGATCAACTTGTGATAAAACTAGAATGTTATATTGTATTTTATTTTACTGTTTCTAGAAAAATATTTTAAGAAGTATTTGATTCACAATAAATATCTCCTTAGATTAGAATATTATTTAATATATCCAAGTTAAAATAAGAGAATATTTATTTGTGTCCTAATTCCTGTAGGAGTAACTTATATCACTTCCTATTATATTTGTCTTTATTCTAATAAGAGTTTGATTAGAATTTTTACAGGATTTTAAGGTGATTTCGATCAGGCATCCCAATATATATATAACGTTATGTTTACATAACAAATATATGTTGGTTGGGTGAGCCTATGTTACGGCATTCCAGGAATTGAAAGGAGAGCTTCAACGCAAATTGGAATGCTTTATTGATTTAATTTTATGAGTGTTTTATTAATGTATGAGAGGTTATAATCGTGCATGAATCTTTGATTAGGTTTGTTCGAGTTAGTATACACTTGAGAGAACTTGCGAGTTAAGTGTTTATGTAATTCAATGTTAGATAGCGTGGTTATGTTTAACTTAATAGTATGTTGTTAAGTTATCAGCAGAGAGTAAGCAGTGTCACTAGAGTTTAAGATTTTGGCGAGATTTTGTTTTACAAAGATTAGGCTAGTGTATGAGAGTAAGTCATACTGTAAACTATCATAAAGATTGTAGAAACAAGAACTTAGTGAATTACAACTCTAAAGTTGTCCGTGGGTATAGTTTTCATAACCGAACTATGTAAAAATCTTCATGTACTAATTTACTTTAAAGTTTACTGTTATATTACTTATAACTGTAGACTTCAAGAAATTTCATATCTCATATTATTGTTTTAGTTTATGAAACATAAGATTGGTCTTACTTCTTCTTCTTCTTCTTCGCACAAAATAACGTTAGAGACTAAGCGTAATTCACCTTAACATTGGGGCCAATTTCCCATAAATTCAAAGCTCAGAAAGATAATAAAAATTAAAGTACCAAAAAAATCTAGTTTAACATTGGATCTGTATACAACAATCATTTCCTGAAAAGTTAACAGAAACCTAATTAAAAGGAAAAATCTAATCTATTCTTTCCTTATAATTCGATCCAAAAGAATGCTTCTTCAAGTTTATTGATTTATCGCTACTGGGCCTTCTTCTCCTCATTTGTCACAAGACGATAGAGACAATTAATCACTTGTCAATCATTCGCTTATATATTAATGGTAGGCTTAAACATATTTCAATTTACGCCAACGAGTTGAAGCAATTTGCCCAAAAATCAAAATAAAGCAAATCTGTGCTAAAATATCATCTTAATCTATTAATATTATTATGTTTACGAAATCGACATACAGCTTTTGAAATAGATATCCTAGCAACTCATATCTTATCTTCTTTCACTGTCATCTTCAACTCGTATTCTTACTTCTCTACTTATCTATATCACTGTACTTCCTTAACTGGAGGGAAGTATTTACAATTCATAAAATTTAATTACCAGTATATTTTGCAAAAATTTGTATAAAAATTGTAGATAAGTACACAAAAATTGTAAACTAAAAAAAAAATTACAAAAAAGATTCATTTGCAATATTTATATACTAAATTATTTGCAACTTAAGCTTTTATATACTTATTTATAATTTTTATTCTAATTTTTACAAAAATTTACTGGTACATTTCATGTATTGTAGAATAACCTCAAATTGACGTGTTACGGTATTAGATTTCTATAAATGGAAAAAAAATGAAGCGATGATCCGTAGATTCTTAAATTTAGAAATAAAAATAGGTGCATCGATTCATCAAAAACTGCACCTTATCTGTAACACTACTTTACCTTGCAACAAACCTCATTTCAAGAATCAATCCAACCAAGAATCGAGAAATATATATATATATATATATATATATATATATATATATTATATATATATATATATATATATATATATATATATATGCATGTATATTTAAACAAAGAACGTATAATATAAGTGAAAGAAATTTACGTTCTATGTGACAATTTTATAACTTTTATTATTTTTAAATATATACAGGTAGACGATTGTTTATACTATACTTTTGAAATTTTATTAATAAAATATAAAAAATTTGAGTATATTAACCTGTCAGTAATTGCTGAATTGATAGGCACAACACCTGTTAGTGACTATTAGCTCGTTATAAGTATTCATTAAAGCTTTTGATCTCCCATGGAAAGTTGTTTTTATCATTTAATATTGAACTTAGATAGACAATAAAAAAAAAGTGGAACTGTTTGTATCCAACCTTTGACTCTTCACACCTATTTGTTTGTAAAAAATTTTATTACAAAAATATCCCTAAAATAATTAAATAAATTAAATATTAATTTCAGTTCTTAAACACATTAAATAGATATTAAATTTTTATCTATCTTCATCTTTTTTTTTTTTTTTATAAGGATTCTCTCTTCATCTCATTTCTACCTCATTTCTCTTTTACAAATAGCTGATTAATGATTAAAGTAAATAAATTAATAAAGAGAGAATAAATACATATATTAGGTGTAAATAAATTCTTAAAACCTGAGGTAAAATTAGGAAAAGCACACGATATTTTTATTTTTATTTTTTTAAAAGTCTAAATAAAACGCGACAAACATGCTGCCATCTTTTTCTTCCTGTTTTCTTCTAGGTATCTCTTGAATTTCTTTGTATACGTAACATTAGGGAATCACAATAGAATGTCAAGGTAAAAGGTAGAATGGATGTGAAATCTGTCACAACGCAGGTGAGTAAATTTACTTCTCTCACTTTTCCGTTCCCTGAACTAGAGCATGTCGTAGAGTTTCTCAATAAAAGCACACCACGGACCAATCAGCAATTAACTGAGTCAAATTTGTCGTTTACTACAGCTTCAAGAGCATTACCTGTCGGGGCCCCAGACCACGTGGAAATTGATTATAATCAACGAAGGCAGAGCGAATTTGTAAAGGGTGAGGAAAAAATGATGAGGTTCTTCAAACATTAGCTCGCCGCACTGCTTTCTATTTAGATCATCATCTTGACATTGAAAGTCTCTCCGACTTTGGAGGAAGTTATTTGACTGGATTGAAGTTTTGTTTATTAAGTGGGTGTCGTGAGATTAGGACAGTTGTGGTTATTAAGCAGCATGCTACTTCTGTATTTCCTAGCCTCGAGAACTTTAAGTATATTCGTTATTTTGAGGAAGTTGACATCTATATGGGAGGGAATTCCACCAGAAGACGGCTTTACTGCGTTAAGAATTTCATCACTCCATGCATGGCCAAATAACAGATTGTCCCTGAAGTATGTGTTCACAACCTCAATGATTCAATCTCTATCTAAACTAAGGGAATTAGCTGCTGAAGATTGTCCTGCCATTGGATAAATTGTCCCTGAAGACAAGATAACAGATCCGGTCGCATTACACTGCCCAGTGTGACAAAGTTAGCACAACACTGTCTGCCTGTATTGGATTGCATTTGGAAAAGTTCCTGGCCCCGGCGAACTATATCAGCTTCAACGTTGCCGCAAGTTGAACAAGATTGGTTTTGATTCCAGGATTCCAAAAAAAAAAAAAAAATACTAGAGATCAAGGGAGAAAAGAGTTGGTGGGATGAACTAGCGTAGGAAGATACTGAGTTAGGCTTGCATCACCGAAGACATATGACTACAATTTGTCAAGATAATCTGTAGAGATAAAATTTGCTGGATTTCATGATGATTTACTTTGAATCACGGGAAACTTATTTATCATCTTATGCTGATCAGCAAAGCAAATAGAATCTAACAGTAATACCAGTTTCTAACTATCAACTCTCTTGCAATAATATAGTTACAGCTTATGACTTTGTAATTTTAACCCAAAGTAACAACGTGAAGCACGATCACTAGCCAGTACGAACCATAGGCTGGCCACATCTGCTACGAAGCTTTAATATAATTAATTAATCAACTCCACTATCGGCTCCTTTGTTAAGATAATTTTATAATCGATTTTTTAATTGCCTTAAAATGATGCATCTACCGACTTTATTGGCCCTCTAAATTCTGTACTAAAACAAAACAAAGTAATTGTTTGAGTTCATCCTATGAAAACTATTTAAAAGGAAATGACTTGGTAATTAATTCAACGACTTTTCAAACAATTCACAACCGTTTGCGCTTATGCTCACAAATAGTGTGTACATATAGTGGAATGAGGGATCTTTAATTTAAAACAATTATGTGATTGACAAAGAACTGAAAACCAAGCCAGATATATAGTTTGGAGTGGGTAAAATATAAATATAATTCATGATTACGTAAAAATATTAATATTGAAAATTATATTATTATAAATTAAATGGACTAATACAGTAATTTTGCCTTAAAATATAGGCGACAAAGTATTATACAAACATTTGAATTTTATAAATATGAGAGTAAAAAATAAAACTAAACCAAGTTACGTTTATAAAATCTTAAAAAGCTAATCTATAAAATAAAACATTTTAAAAATATAGGAATTCCATGTCAATGAGACGTTGTCGCAAATGTAGGCAGTTTTGGTAGGTCACCGAGTTTCAACCTGTTCAACCTGGGGAAAGCCGCAAATTCCATATAATGCCAGTAGGGGTGAGAATTTGGGTTCGTGGGTCGTGTTTGTATCGTGTCAAACTATGACACAACAAAGATTAGTCCAAACCGAACCCGATCGGTTTATTGTTCGTGTCAAGAAAACTCAACCCGAACATAACCTGATTATTAAACTGGTGACCCGCAGGTGACATGACACGATATATGAATACGAATAATAAGTGAATATGACCCTTCTAACATGATTAACATGAAAATGACTTGTTTAACATGATTATGACACGTTTATGATAAGTTTTACAAGCACGATTATAACACGTTTAAATAATTAACATAATTATGACACGATTAAGCATTTCAATTTTCAACCTATTTTAGTATTTTAAAATTAAAAAAATAATAAGAAAATATTAAAAATTCACCCACAATACAATAAAAAATCCACTAAATATCAAGTACCATACAAACTTAAAATGATATTTAGTTTAAAAAAAAATCCATTGCATCTTTTTAACTATGTAAAAAAAACTACGTTGATCATATCAAAATTAATAATAATATAAGATTAATATTAATAAAAATACTACGTTGAATTTAAATATCTAATAAACACATAATGAATTTTAAAATTAATTTGTATTTATAATTGCATCATTATAAAAATAATCATGTCAATCTGTGTTAGTCAGGTTATCATGTTTTATTAATGTTAATCGTGTCATAAATGGGTTCGTGTTATAAACAGGTTCGTGTTATAAATGGATTTGTGTCAATCGCAGGTGCAATCCCCCAACCCAAACACGACCAATTACTAAAGGGCTTGAAAATTTCAATCCGAACACGACCCAAACATGATTAAGATAAACCAAAATCCATAATTTTTGTGTCGTGTCGTGTCGGGTTTGTAGGTTGTGTCAAAAATTTCCACCTCTAAATGCCAACCTTAATAATTTCTTCCAGCAATTATAATACAAATATGAAACGGAACAATCACTATAGTACCACAATAAAATTTTTTTATTCAATAAGTATGTTTAATGATCTAAATTAGAGGTTTACCTTGAAAATATTGACCAATATAAATAGTGAGACCGGTCAACTGAGTTTATTTTCGCACTGAAGCTTAAAAGGCTCGTAAAATTCATCCAACTTTTGCTTTAGTCATTTCTTGGTGACTCTAACTGAACCCATCTATCCTGCCATAATTGTGGACTATTCTAGTTTTCCAGGCCAGTTACAATCAATTTTATCAGTTGCAAAATATCGCCGTAGTAACTAGAAATCTGCTTTGTCATTCATTGAATTCTGGATTACACTACAAATCTTCACCTGCTATCTCCCACCACAACTTTTTGGCATATTTCTCACACAACCTTGTCATGTTTGATATGTTAATTTGCCTACCCATAGATGCCTATGTGTTTACGTGCAAATATCACTTTCCACATCTATGATCATCATGAATGCCAATTTTGCTTAAATGAATTTGTGAAGAAACATTGTCAAACAATAAATAGATAGCTCTTCTCACTCAACCAGTCAAATATCATGTCTGCTCTTTAGAGATTGCTGTATCTGTTCGCATTTAAATTTAACAGCTTCAAAAGTTCTTATATATCCTTCTCTTTGTTTGAATGAAAGTTGAGAATAGACATGTAACGTTCTAGAGAAACTAATTTTGTAAATGTGCAATGAGTAAAGTGAATCTAAAGACATCAAAGAGGTTAAAATACTAGACATAAACTATGTAAAAAAAAATTAAGGGTAGTTAAAGATCATATCAAAATTAATAATAATATAAGATTGATATTAATAAAAATACTACGTTGAATTTAAATATCTAATAAACACATAATGAATTTTAAAACTAATTTGTATTTATAATTTCATCATTATAAAAATAATCATGTCAATCCGTGTTAGTCAGGTTATCATGTTTTATTAATGTTAATCGTGTCATAAATGGGTTTGCGTTATAAACAAGTTCGTGTTATAAATGGATTTGTGTCAATCGCAGGTGCAATCCCTCAACCTAAACACGACCCAATTACTAAAGGGGTTAAAAATTTCAATCCGAACACGACCCAAACATGATTAAGATAAACCCAAATCCACAATTTTTGTGTCGTGTCGTGTCGGGTTTGTAGGTCGTGTCAAAAATTCCCACCTCTAAATGCCAGCCTTAATAATTTCTTCCATCAATTATAATACAAATATGAAATGGAATAATCACTATAGTACAACAATAAAATTTTTTTATTCCAATAAGTATGTTTAATGATCTAAATTAAAGGTTTACCTTGAAAATATTGACCAATATAAATAGTGAGACCGGTCAACTGAGTTTATTTTTGCACTGAAGCTTAAAAGGCTCGTAAAATTCATCCAACTTTTGCCTTAGTCATTTCTGGGTGATTCTAACTGAACCCATCTATCCTGCCATAATTTTGGACTATTCTAGTTTTCCAGGCCAGTTACAATCAATTTTATCAGTTGCAAAATACCGCCATAGTAACTAGAAATCTGCTTTGTCATTCATTGAATTCTGGATTATACTTCAAATCTTCACCTGCTATCTCCCCCCACAACTTTTCAGCATATTTCTCACACAATCTTGTCATGTTTGATATGTTGATTTGCCTACCCATAGATGCCTATGTGTTTACATGCAAATATCACTTTTCCACATCCATGATCATCATGAATGCCAATTTTGTTTAAATGAATTTGTGAAGAAACATTGTCAAACAATAAATAGATAGCTCTTCTCACTCAACCATTCAAATATCATGTCTGCTCTTTAGAGATTGCTGTATCCGTTTGCATTTAAATTTAACAGCTTTAAAAGTTCTTATATATCATTCTCTTTGTTTGAATGAAAATTGAGAATAGACATGTAACGTTCTAGAGAAACTAATTTTGTAAATGTGCAATGAGTAAAGTGAATCTAAAGACATCAAAGAGGTTAAAATACTAGACATAAATTTATTGTTATTTAATTTTAAAACTGACAAAAATTCTTTATTCCTCCAACAATCAGGCATGGTTGAGAATTTGTAAGAACCTTGATTCATTCTTCTCATAACATAAACTATGAGAACTTTTGATCCAGACAAAAGATTGTTGGAAAGATCAAGTAAATTCAAAATATTCAAATGTGAAGGTATGGGAGATGAACGTCATGGATTTTCCTAGTAAAGTTTGGAATTAGCCCATAAATTTGGTTGTTGAATAGATTAAAAAATAAAGAAAAAAACCATACTGGGAGGCAAATTCCCAAAATTAACTAAGAATAATATTTGCAATTCCAACACTTGAGATATGTAAATCATGTAAAGATTTTTGTGAAAAAGGGAATTTGAAAAGCGAGGTTCTAAATGACGAGATTGAATATCTTAGGAAAATAGCCAAAAAGGAGAAACCAATTGGAAGGGACTTTCATAAAGGGGTTTCCACTAACACCCAAAATAGAAAATCTAGTGAGATTTGCAAAATGTATTGGAGAAAGAGAGCCATTTCATGTGTTAAAGGATAGATCTAGAACTTCTAAGGATGAAAGTTCTACTAAAATTGATGGTATAATTCTACTTAGTTGGTTGCATGAAACATCTTGACTTTTTAGGGATGACTATTATGTGTGTTTTTGTCTTGTTAGAATATTAGGTAATCAAAGATATGTTACTAGATTAGAATTAAAACAAATTGGGAGTTGAATCAAACTTGGAAGTTGAGTTTGATTGTAATTTGTTTTAATTAGGATATTCTAGGTTACTCATAGTTGGATAAGGAAATTGAAATAGGAAGATTTTTTGGTTGTAATTCTAGTTTAAGAATCATAGTTAGACTAAGAAAGAGACTCTCGATCCTATAAAGCCTTGTTTGTATGAGTGTAGAGATATTGAGAAATCGATCAAGTGGAGAGAAGACGGTAATAAATGTTTTAGAAGTCTTGGGAGACGACAAAGACGTCAATGTTTGGGTGATCTAGAAAGCTACGATTGGAGTCATTAATCGTGAGCAGGATTGTGATCTTGACAATTACTGTTTGGGATTATAAACCGCAGGTATAGATCTAGTACCTATTGAAGTTCTTCTCTGTTAGTCTTTTCTCAGATGTATATATCATAGATTGGTGATAATCATGGGATATATACATAAGGAGTATGTTAGTCTTTCCTTGGAGGCATATATCAAAGATTGGTAGTTATCTTAGCATATATGCATAAGGAGGCTGTAAGGGTTTAAATCTTTGTTATTATTGTTGATATTCTTGTAATTCTCCTTTATTGTTGATCGAAATAAAGCTACCACTAAGATCTCCAAAGTGGATGTAGGCTTGATTGGCCAACCCACTATAAATCTAGTGTTCCTATCTTTTTTATTTTCTTGTTTGTGGTTTCATCATAATTTTGTCAATATTTTAGATTGAACACATTTCTGAAAAGCCCAAAATTCACAACAATCTGGTATAAGAGCTTTTAGTTCTAGAATCTAAGATGGCCACAACAAAATTTGAGATGGAATAATTTAATAGCAAGGGTGATACTGGGAGAAAGCAATTTGAGATTAAGGTGGAGTACTGCTTAGATTGTGATCTAGAGACTAGTGGAGTAGATGGAGCTCACAAATAGATTTATGAGGAAAAGTTGCTAGGAATATGATAGCTCGCATGTTCAAGCATGGCTTGGACTTGGATCAAATCAAATGCACGTGATGCCCTAAAGGGCTAGTGAAGAGCAACAACTGGAACGAAGAAGGGAAGTTTGGAATAAGATTTGAAGTGGTTGCACACTTGCACAAGGTAAGTTGCTCTCTCATGCCTGTCAAGCAAAAAAGTTACGCTCTCGCGCAAGTCTAGCAGAAGAATGGAGCTCCTGCACAACATGCATGTGTAAGCACTAGATTTTTAAGGCTCAAGAATTAAGTGAAGATGAATGCGAAGTAGAGAAAATGATCAAAATGCCTTTGAGATTCAAGAAGAGAAAGGTGAAAAGAAGTTGGTGAAGAGTCTGAAAAACTGAGAGTCTAAAAAATTGACACATGACTTTAAAAAGTCACAAAAATTAATCCGAGAGGAATCTAGCTATGAGTCATATGCCATTTAAAGTTCTGAATAGGCTGCATCGAAGGATGATGAAAAAGGAAAGGGAGGCCGAAACGAAATTGGCTGACCAGGCATCAGACAATTGCCTAGCCATCAAACAGCTATCGAACTATTGGCCAATGGCGGGGTGTCTATCAGATGGCTGCCCAGCTATCTTGAGATGGTTGTCTGACCTTTGAAGCTTATTTTTAGAAATTTGCTTTAGGACCTTCCTTTTTCATCTTCACCCCTCTCCTATATAAACTTTACTCCTCTTACTTTGCAATTCACACTGATTATTAAATACAATCATCTTTTTCTCTCTCTTGAAGACAAGCTCAAGAATTTGTGAAGTCTTTTCAAGCATAATTTTTTAGGCGTTCTATTGCTCTAAACCGGGAAATGGTACATCTTGAGAATAGAATTCTCTCCTCCCTCCCATTCTCTTTTGTTTTTCTTGCTTAGAAAGGCATGTTTAGGACTTTATTTTTATGTTTGGAAGCATGATTAGGGTTATTATGAATTGTTTAAACCCAATTTATTTTGCAAGGTGAAAATGCTTGTCAGGGTAAGTCATCTTTTCTTTCTTTATTTAGAAACATGCTTAAGAACTTAATTTCTGCGCGAATGCTTAGGAGCACATGCTTAGAAGCACATGATTAGAATTATGCTAGGAATTTACTTGCTTTGACGAATGCTAGGAAATAACATAGAATAGGTAGAATTACCATTTTGCCCTTGGATGCTATCATTGGTGATCGTTAGAATTTGCCATGAATGTTATGTTTTAGGCTAGAAATGCCATGATAATACATTAATATGAATTATGCTAGAATAGCAATAGGCTAGAATGCCATGATAAAATTATCAAATTTAGGCTAGAATGCCATGATATTAGATTATGGCTTTTTATGATTTATGCATGTATGAATGTTTGTATATTGAGAAGTGTGATTGTATGATGTCATAAAGTGATAGTGGACTCATGTTGATAGTGAGGGACCATTACTTAGAATGAATGTAATATACGAATGTGTGGAATATTTTATAATTTTATTACAAATGATGTAATCATTTTTCCCTTCCCCCATGTTTAAAAGGAAATGTAATCAATTCTCCTCCGTCTATCTTTGTATGAATATAAAACTATTTTGATTGAACAATCACTCAACATGTTTAATGAAGATTAATGAACTATCTAAGCGGACTAAGTAATCACACGAGTTATTCTAATTTGGTATTTCCCAAGTGGAGGCCAGATTTACATCCGGGTGGGTCGAAATACTCGTACCTAACTTCTCAAACCTATCTCTGAAGGGATGAGAGTAGTTTAGGTCCCAAAGTGAGAAAGCAAATTACCCTCATTTATTCATAATTGAATAATTAGGCGGTAACTCCTTTCTCTAGACGTGCCCATGGCTCGTTTATGTTCCCTTAAGTCTCAAAAGAGGCTTTGACATAGTGTCATGGTCGCAAACGCTTTGGCGGGATGAAAGCTTCATTCACAGTGCTGACTCCACTAGAGATAAGAGAAGTTGATTCCGATGGAAATACCAAATTTTAATACCTTGTATTGATATAATGAGTCCATGCATCGCTACACTTTTTGTAGAAAATGAGCACGAATTGCCTAAAACTAGCCGTATGGTATTGGCATGAGAAGTCTTTGGCTCCATTTGATCCCTAGATGACTCATGTTAATGTCACCATCTTTAAGCACGTACCATTGAATTAGTATAAAAAGATACCGGCTCAAAGGGGCATCTCTTGCTCGGAAGAGATCAGACTATAAGACCTTTGAGACTCAAGCCCATATAGATGATTTTAAAAATTTCTAATAAGATAAATATCCAAAACCCATGTTAAAATGCATGCCTATGGATTAGGCTTGGGCATTTGCCCCGGCCCCACCACTGACCCGGCCGGACGGGGTCCGGGGCCGGGTCTTGCCTCTAGATCCGTTGGACTCGCCCCGCCCCGCACAGTTAAGGGTATAAATGAAAAAATTCAAAATATAGGGACCTAGAGAAATTCAGGGGGTTATTTTGTTAAATTTTAATATATAGGAACTTTCAGAATATATTTGTTTTTTATTTTTTATTTTTGGATTTTTGGCCGTGACGTAAGCATGTTGATGATATTGTATGAAATTATGGATGGACTTAAAAGAAATATTGTGGGTGATGAGATTGAAAAATATAAATTTATGGGGTGTAAATGAAATTTTGCGGGGTGGGGCGGGGCGGGTATGGATCTGACTCTTTTTTTTTTGCCCCGCCCCGCCCCACCCCGCAACGGGGCAATGGGGCGGGGCGGGGCAAAAAAAAAAAGAGACGGGGCGGGGCTGGATACTTGCCGCCCCCGCCCCGCCCCGCCCCGCCCCGGTACCAAGCCTACTATGGATGTGACCTATGATTAGATAACATCAACTCAAACCTCATGAAACCATGAACAAATGTCGCATGTCAAGTGACCCATTGGAACAAAAAATGGGAACATGTGCCATGAGTTAAAGTTATCATGACATTTTGAAAACCATGTTACCATAATCATGAGGAATCTAACATCACCATGAATGTTAGAATTAGGAGAGAGAATCTCACATTTGCACATTCCATGATGATGTCTTGGGAATGAAGCCTAAAATCATAGGAAAAGAAACTCAACCTCACGTGTGTGAGAGGAATAAGGTTAGAAGGTTGAAAGTGTGTCTATGCCCTTATATGAGCATGCATCATATCATGCATACATTCATGAATGCATGGCATTAACACCTTGATTTGTAGCCATCACAGCTTGGGTTAGATGAGGTGGTCATTTGACAAGACAAGAAGAATCAATTGATGAGATGGCTATATCAAACACCAACAATGCTAAAGTGGCTCATATGAAGGCTGACATCACTGCGCTCCAACAGCAAATGGCCTAACTCATTGAAGCAATCCAAAATGGGCCTAACTGCATGAATCAACTGCCACCTGAGGGTAATGGTGATGTTGAAACCAGCCAAGGCAGAAATAGAGGAAAGAGCCCGATCAATCATGAAGAACCTAAATCGGTCAAGAAATTGGCCAAGGACATGGAAAAGGTCCTATCCTATTTGAAGAAGAAGAGACTGAAAGGGGTCGAAGACCTAGATGATATCTTGCTTATGAGGGACCGAGAGTTGCTTCCAAAGTTTTGTCTGCCAGACTTACCTAAGTTTAATCGAGAAGGGAATCCAAAAACACATTTGAGGTAGTATGCAGCCATAATGGCTACCACTCTTTTGATGAAGGGGCACATTTTGAAATACTTCATGCTATCCTTAGAAGACGATGAGGTAGCACGGTATCATGACCTTTTGAAGAGCGTTCGAGAAGATTGAGAGGAACTTCTCAAAAATTTGTGGAATAGTACTGCCACAATACTAGGCGTAACTTTGAGAGATTTGGAGATGACACGTCAAAGCCCAATAAGACTTTCTCAGAATATCTAGTTCGTTGGAGGGCCAAGGATGCCAAGATGACCACGAGGCCTGTGGAGAAAGACCAAGTCTGTATGGTAATCAATAGGGCCCATGCTTACATCACTGATAGATTGATAGTGTTTCCAATCAAAACCTTTGAAGACTTATACTATTCGGGCATCCAAATAGAAGATCTGATGGCCAGGCAAAAGAGAAGCAACAAACAAAATCGAGAGCAATATGACCAATTTAGTGGATCCAACAGTAAGGATGCATAAGTGCATGGGAGAATCTTTGACCTAGGAAAATAATAATGGTGTTTTGAAATGCTTTGATACAAGAGTTATGTATTCT
Source organism: Boswellia sacra (assembly GCA_013180625.2). Lineage (NCBI taxonomy): Eukaryota > Viridiplantae > Streptophyta > Magnoliopsida > Sapindales > Burseraceae > Boswellia > Boswellia sacra. Next base: position 7,097 of record SNVD02008146.1, on the reverse strand, counting down.
TTTGATGAACATTGACGACATCATTATACTCATTAGAAATAGATTTTGGTAATACATGAGATTATGTTGTTTGCATGCTTGACTCTTCTTCTTAGATGAGCTTCATTCTTGATTCTTCAATCATTTGAGCACAATAGCCATGAATATGGAACTTTATATCACTTAGAGAAACTTATTGTGAATAAAGCTTGGTGTTAAAATCTCACAAGACTCCAGAATCTGTTTGATCACCACTAGAGGCGAAATCCCAGGCTTCATAACATAGAGAAAGTGATTTAAGCCTTCTTTGGATCGATCAAGACTTTCAAGCCCACCTATGCTTACTTCATCATCACTAGTATACGCTATTGAGTCGAATCAAGCCTTTTCTTTATCAAACCACAAAATTTATCCTAACACTAGAAAAATTTTCCTTACATAGCACCCTTCACTCATAACATATGAATATTCTAGAAAAGAGCTTTGAGAGCCATGCTTATGGGGGAATGAAAGGAAGTTGACAAGTTTTTGTGCAATTTTGAGCTCTAGAAAAGGGAACAAAAAAGAGAAAAAAAAAAGAGAGAGAAAAGAAAAAAGAAGAAGAAGAAGAAGAAGAAGAAGAAAACGAAGAAGAAAAAGAAAGAAAAAGAAAAGAAGAGTGCTAATCCCATTACATGTAAAGTTTAGGGGTTTAGCCATTGGCAATCAAAAAGCAAAACAAACATAATAGGTGAAAACTCAAAGTTTAGGGGTACAAATGGAAGAAGTTGATGCCTTCAATTAAAACATGGAATGGTTGTATGATTATAGGCGAGATAACCTTATAGTCTCCTTTATCATATCTTAACTCTAGCATATCATTACAAGCTTGATAAAGCCCTAATCATCCTTGATGTTGTGATGAGCCCACATTAGTGGAGAATGGTGTGAAAAGTAGGCTTATGATGGTCCTTCTATCTTTAGAGATTGATCACTAGTTTCTATTTACATGAAGCTATTCGAGTCTTAGCAAGTGAAGCATGATTGGCTATACACACACACACATAAAGATTCTTGAATGAAGTAATTCTCTCATTAGAGTCAAAATTGTGAAGAATCACAATGTTAATATATTATCTTTTAGCTATTGAACTTGAGGAATCTTTGAAGAATTTGAACGTTAATTGAATTAATGCATAACTCATATTTAGCATTTCAACTTGTTATTGGAGGCTATTAGGTGTGTTGAAAATATGTCAAAAAGATGAAAATCCACCAATAGTTCCCATCAACAATATCAAAGAAAGCAACTTTGCCACCAATAGTGAAGAAGTAAGATGCACGAAAGAAGTTAGCCACTTGTCTAGTAGGGATGTTTCCAAAGAAGAAGGAATAATGCCTTTAAGGCTAAATGAAGAAATTCTTCAAGACAATACCAGACTCTTCATAAAAGGGGTAAATGAATTATCCACTCGCCTTAAGGAGTGAAAAGAAGCAAAGGAGCAAAGAATTGCCCTAGCCATCTTGAAAATGAAGGAAGATAGAATTATCTCAATCATCTTGGAGTAAGTGCAAAAAAATGATGCTAGAATGGACAACCTCTCTTGTAGCCAAATGTGAAGGAAAAGAAGAAAAATAAGTAAGGGCTTGCTCAGTCAAAAGCCTTGAAAAGGCGGCTTAGACAAAAATTAAGGCAAGCCCGCTAAATTGAAAACCTGAAAGGGCAACTTTAGGCAAAAGTTAGGGTGTGAAAGAAAAGAAGAAAAAGCCCGTTAAGTTGAAAAATTGGAAAGGGTGGCTTAGGTAAAAGTTAAAGCAAGCTCGCTAAGTCAGAAACCCGAAAAGGACGGCTTAGGCAAAAATTAGAGCATAAATAAAAATAATTGAACTAGCTAAGTCGAAAACTCGAAAGGGCAGTTTAGGCAAAATTTAGGGTTAGAAGTGAAACTTGAAGAAGCAAAAGACTGCCTCTGACAAGGATTAATCTTGACTTGATCCAATCCGATGAACGTCTTAACTAGAATCAAGAGAACTATTGTGAAACCTAGGCCCATCCGAGAAATGATGATCACAGGATAAAGGTCACCAAAACCATCCAAAAAGACTAATAGAGACCATGCAAAAAGGCAGAATTGAAAAAGGCGAAGCCGACGAGACAAAGTCCTGTCCATCATCCCAAGCAAAGATATGATGGAGGATAATGTCACCCTACCACCCCTGGTGTGAATGCCTATGGTGGAAGTCAGGAAGTCGAAGAAGTGGGCAAGATCAATTACCGATGGTGTCTAGATAGTAGGAAGAATAAGCACTACAAGAATTTTTTGCATATTTGTCACTTCACAATTTTTTTATTTGGCAGTTTTTTAAAAAAGTGAGAAATTTAATCATATCTTAAAAGTTAAACCTATCAATTCATCTTATTTGTCACTTCTTGTCTTATTCAATCACATATATATTACATTTTTCATAAAAGTTTGACAAGTATGTGAAAATTTAAATTTTTCTCTTCCCTCTCAAATTTCCCTCTTTCTTTTCATTTTTTCTTTCAAATATGTGAATATAATATTCAAAATTTTAATAAATTTATTTAAATATAATTAAAAAATATTATTTTATTTTTGATCTAAAATTAAAAATAATTTTTAAAAATCTTTAAATTAAAGATAACATTATTATATATATATGAAAAGAATAAATTTTTAAATATTAAATTTAAAAAAAATGAATTTTTAAACGTGAAAATTTTATGAAATAAATAAAATTATTTTTTAATTTCAAAGTAATGAAAATCACATCATTTAATTGCTTTGATGAAAATTAAGCAATCAAAAATATCAAAAAAATTATTTTGCAGTAATATAATATTTTAAATATGCAAAAAAATTATTATAATTTATTTTAAAAATGAAATTAAAACATTTAGTGCTCTAAAAATTGTAAAAAATTAGTCTAATGGTGTAAATGAAAAAATTTGAAATATAGAGACTGAATTTGGGATGATTTTGATAATTTTTAGTAGATATGGATTTTCAGGAATTTCACAATCCTATATAAAGAAAATGACACAACCCTAATGATCTAAATCCCTAATTTTGATTCTCTCTCTCCCCAACTCTCAATGGCCGGCAGCCAGCCAAGTTGGCTTGCTCTCGCTCTCACTCTCTTCGTTGCAGACGATGACGAGCCCATCTCAACCAGTGCTGTCCATGTCTCCGATGACGTCACTTTTGAGAAGGAGGAAGCACCAGTGTTTTAGCACTCTAGCGAATACAGAGCTATTGAATTTGCAATTTGGAGGTTGAAGCAAAGCTTTGCTCTTATTGAAATTTATTTATTCGTCGAAACCACTTGTTGTAGAAGCTAGAATTAACTGTAATGGCCAACACTCTGAGATTTTTTGCTGTTGTGCCGAAGCAATCGTTGCACTGCCAAGCTCCGTCGTGGCCGCAGCTTGAGTTTGCGGTATGTGTGAGTTGGAGTTCTAGGCTACGTGTAAGCGTGAAGAGACCTTGTGGAGTAGCCAGGGAAGCTTTGAGTGTCAGTTGCGAGGGAGCGAGAATAGATGTGATTGATATGAGAGAGAGTGAGAGTATAACGTTAGGAGAGAATGATTAGCAACTGACGTGTGTTATGAAGTTTGAAGCAATTGTAAGGAATCCACTGAGAATTTGCTTCTTTTTGTAGCAATACATCATTGCTCTCATATATGTATAAATGTTGATTATTGTTGATTATGGATTCCTTACAATAATATCGAATTTTCAATATCCCTGTAAATTTCTAAATTATGGTGGTGGCTACTTTGTTTGGTATTTAGACATTTGAGGGAATTTGACACATCCGAAAATAGGATTGTCTCCCAAGTATAGGAGTGTCGAAGTAATAAAACCCGGTGAGACCGGGGTCGATCCACGAGGAAGGGAATTTAAGCGTTACAAATTATAAGATAAGCAAATGTGATATGGATGATTCAAGGAGATGACAAGATGATATCAATAAATATGTAAGATGGTAGGCGGTATTACCGACCATTCAAATATAAAACAAAAAGTAAGAGGAGGTAAAACCATCCATGGAAATAGGTGGTATAACCAACCATAGTAAATTAAAGAACAATTTCATAAGGTGGTAGAACCTACCATAGTAAATAAAAAGTTCATAAACAATAGAATAATTAAAATACAAGAGGAATTAACACAATAAAAATGAAGGCTAAGGTTAGGGGATCCGCCCTTGATATTTCGAATAAGGATAATTAACCCATTTTAGTTATATGAATTATATTTGTTTCATTACCAATATTTATACCACTTCTTGTAAATGGGTTCAAGCATCCAATGTGACAATCACCATATGTCTACAACAAATCAAGGTTCCTAACTAGATTCGTGTCGGTAAGGAAGAACCATACATCATCTAGAAAGGATCTAAGTATTTGATGTGCCAAGGATTGTCGACAATGGATCAAGACCTCCACTTTACGAGTGGTGTCAAGATTGATTAAGAAATTAAATATAAATCATATTGAATAAACATTATAAGATTAAGATTATTAAGACATATTAAGGGTTAGAGAATCCTTATTCTCATATCAAGGGTTTCACCCTTTCACCTTAGCAAAAGAGAAGTTAGAAGAACATTATAATAGAAAGAAAATAAAATGTAAGAAAAATGAAATTCATTAATAACATAAACACACAAAACACAATACAAGATCCTAGCCAAAGCCAAAATGTTCCAGCCAAGGCCAAGATGCCCTAATGGGTCACAAGGCACCTCTATTTATAGATACATCCAGGGGAAAACTTGTCAAATTACAAGGGCATAATTGTCAAATATTAGTTGTAAATATCTTTGACAATTGGGATCATTAGGTACCGACTTTGACCATCAATTTTGACATCGAAATGTTGTGAATTTTAATCACATGTCTTCATCAAAGTTGTAGATATTTCTCTCAGCTTTCTAGAACATATTGATTTGCACAATTTGGATACGTATTTTGAGAGATACGGTCCAAATACTGAGGCCTGGTCAGACTGGGCCGAGACTGTAGATGGGTTCATTTCAAGCCCAATTTTGGTCCACTAAGAGCCCGAATTTGATGATGCTTGTGAAATGCAATCTTGTAGACAATTGAATCAGCTTTCCAAAACATTAAGAATTGCACCATTCTGATCTATAAATAGAGAGTTATGCCCATTTTACCGAACCTGTAACAAAACCAAAATTAAGAGAAATTAATTCCAAAGATGCAAATGCTACAAATATGCTTAAGTTGAGGAATTTAATGACACTATTAATGCAATATGATGAATTAAACTCTTATTAAACATGCATATTTAAGTGTTCATCACACCCCCCAACTAGCTTATTGCTAGTCCCTAGCAATTAAAGCGTTATTATTTAGAAGTGATTTATAGAATTTTACATCCAAGGTGGTCATTATTGCACTCTCCTTGATTTTATCCAAATAAACAAACTCTCAACTGATTTTTTTTTTTTATGACTCACGTACCCTTCAGTCAAGATATCATATAAACCTTCTTTTTGTGCTCAGTCAACACATGACTATGGGGCTTATTAGAAAGAAGCCATATCGGTCTAATATTTGTTAAGGCTAAACAACCTTAGAAAGGGGGCTTTATTCATTTATATTATATATATTTTTTTTTCTCTCTTTTTCTTTTTTTTTTGTTAGGAAGCATCTTTAACCCATGTAGCGAGTCTTAGGCTAATGACTCCCAGACCAGTTGGCCTTAGGGCATTAGGTGTTAAGACACCCCTTCGAGCTTAACGACTCGGGTTGCCGATGCTTTATTTTTGCTTAGAAACTTGTGGATAGTGCAATGTTCAATCCCATTAAGCTTTCTCCTTAATCCATGTAGCGAGCTTTGGGCCAATAGCTCCCAAACCAGTTGGTCTTAGGGTATTAGGTGTTAAGGCACCCCTCGGGCTTAATTGCTCGAATTAAGGAGGCTACGAGACCAAACTTATCCACAATTGCTTTTTTTTTCTTCTTTTTTCTTCTTTTTTTTTTTTTAACTTTCCCCTTCCTTTGTGTTGTTATCCTAAACAAAACAAAAGAACTCAAATATTACAACATTTCATTTTGCCACCCACAATCATGCATCAAGGTATGTGTGTGTATGTGAAGAAAGGTTCATGAATACTTGCTTAATGAGTACATAAGCACACAATTTTTTTAAATGATAAGGTTGTGAGAGTTCATAGATTTGAATAATTCAAAGTGAAATGAATAAGACCTCCTTGTTATAAAATTCAAAAATCAAGACTAAATAATATCAAGTTAGCTAAAATGAGTTCACAAGATCAAAATAAAACGACAAATTGGTTAGAATGGGTTTCAAGAGTTCAAACTGGCCCTCCATACTCTGCCATTCATGACCCAGAATGCGTCTCAAGAGGATTTGAACTCCTTACACCGCACTCTGAATCTAATTACTAACTCGCTTTTTTTTTTTTTGTAAGAAAAAAATAAAATTTCAAGACACACTTATGTCTACTATCCTTCCCCCCCAGCCAAATGAAACATTGTCCTCAATGTTTAAATGTAGAGAGATAAAGTATAGGAGACATTACCTGAAGCTTCTGTTATTCAAGAGAGATGACCTGAAAGACTCATAAAATAACATGCTAAAAATAGAATAAAATAAAAGACAAAAAAATTACAAACGGAGATTCAGATCCAATTTGCACTTTTTGTTTTGCCCTCCTGCCCAATTAATTTGAGTACTAGCTGGGTCAGGTTCAACTCAACTCTTTATTTGCAAGTACATCACCAGCAGACAGTGGCAGAAACAAGGATCTGTCTCGCCCAATGTGGGATAAAATTTTGTTCTACAGCTGCATCAACAAAACTTATTAAAGGATCAAAGAAATTGTTAACATTCAACAAACCTATGGGTTTTTGATGGAGGTTCAGTTGAGCCCAAGAGGCAATTTGAAAAATTTCTTCAAAAGTACCAAAGCCACCTGGTAAAGCAATAAAGGCATCTGAATTGATGAGCAGATGTGCCATGCGTTCATGCATAGAGGAGACCTGTAACTCCTTCCCAACCGTTTTTCCAACAATGCTTTCTACAGCCAAAGCTTTAGGGATAACTCCTAACACTTGA
>SNVD02008145.1:0-31524 GCA_013180625.2 Boswellia sacra | reverse complement strand
ACAGTGGCCAGCGGGCGGCGAGCGCGCGCGCACTTCCGCCCGGCGACCCGCTGGCCGCCAGTCTCGAGGAGATCGAGAACACTCTGGCCGGCCAGAGAGGGGCCACCGGAAGTGGTGGCTCCACGCGGCCGGCGCGCGCGCGCAGCGAGCTCGAGCAGAAGCTCGAGCTGCTCGCCAAGAAGCCTCAGGAGGTGGCCAGCGAGCACGCCTGCGACCTGGAGCTCGAGCAGCTCCTCCGCAGGTACACCTTCTACATCATGCCCGTGCTCAACCCGGACGGCTACGAGTACAGCCACACCCACAACCGACTCTGGCGCAAGACGCGCTCCACCTCGGGCCACCCAATCTACCGCCACTTCTGCCTGGGCGTCGACCCCAACCGCAACTACGACGCCCGTCACGGCGCCACCGGCTCCAGCTCGCACCCCTGCTCGCAGACCTACGGCGGCGCCACGCCCTTCACGGAACCCGAAACTCGGCACCAGTCGAACTTCGTGTACGCCCACCGGCAGGCGCTCAAGATGTTCATCTCCTTCCACTCGTACAGCCAGATGATTCTGTTGCCATTCAGCCACTCGAAGCAGCTGGCGCCCGACCACAAGGACCTCGAGTCGGTCGGCCAGGCGGCCGTGCGCGCCATCGAGCGCACCCACGGCACTCAGTACAAAGTGGGCCCCTCGGCCTCCATTCTCTACACGGCCTCGGGCACCGCCTCCGACTGGGCCTACGAGAAGGCGGGCATCAAGTACGCCTACACCATTGAGTTGCGCGACACGGGCACCTTCGGCTTCCTGTTGCCCCGCCAACAAATTGTGCCCACCGGCGAGGAGACCTTCAACGGGCTGCTCGCCATGATCGCCCAAATGGAGCTCAACGACCACCTCCTCACCTCCAAGTCGACCCTCTCCACTTCCGGCCCGGGCTCGGGCGCCGCCGGCTCGGGCGCCCCCTCGACCGCCAACGGCACCGCGCCCCTGCCCGCCGACGCGGGCCTCGTCCACGCCCCCGACCTCGACCAGCTCCGGCCCTTCGGCCGCTTCCGGCCCAGGCCGGCCCAGCTCGAGAACGCGCTCGACGGCTCGGACACCTGGGCCACGCCCGAGCCGCGGCCGCCGGGCGTGCGCGACCGCGCCCCGCCCACCGACAACCTGTCCGCCGGGGCCGACAACAGTGTTGTTGAGCCCGAGCCCGAGCCCGAGCCCGAAGCCGAGCCGGCCGCTGGCGAGGTGTCGGCCAATCGGATGCTCGAGGACGAGGTGCTGGCCGTGAACGAGGCCGAGGAACCGGATGCGGGCCTGGCCTTCGAGGGCGAGGGCGAGCTGATGGAGCCCACGAACAACTTGTCCGTCAGCAGCGCCCTCAATGGCCAGTCCTCGGACGCGGCCGCCCGCTCGGCCGCCAAGCTGCTCGGCCACATCTACGCCCACTCGGCGGCGGGCGCCACCTCCTCGGTCGCCGGCGCCGCCGCCCTCAATGTGCGCCAGCGACTCAGGGCGGGCGCCCACCAGCTGGGCGTGTCGGCGAACGGGCGCAGTCTGATCAACAGCGCGCCCGCGCGCCTGAGCTCGGGCCAGGCGGCGCCCAGTCGGCGCGAGTCCTCGAACGAGTTCTGAGCCAGGCGCTCGCATCTCATTTCAGTGTTATCATCATTACTATTTAACTGTAAATTCTCTAATGCTTGTTCGTGATCGCGATCTGCGCTCGTTGCTGTTAATCTATTCAATTGAGTGAATAAACTCGCCCCACACACAAACTCCTCTGGCTCACACAGACGCCCAACACACACAAAGTGTGCGCAATCGTGCACTCAAAGAGCGCCCAGTGTTGCGACCGACAACGCGTTGGTCGCGAGATGCCTCTCGTCGTCGGCGCGGATTTAACATCGACCGGCCCACCGATAAGCGATCGGTTGGCGCCACGATCATGAGTAGCTCTTTGGCGCGCAGCCGTCGCCGTCGCCTCGTCGACACACCCGACACGTTCTAATGGATTGCACGTCTCGAGTGCCTCTGACATTGGTCTACGGCTCAATTAACAGCGAACCGGTGGCGGCTACTCGTCTTGAGTGCACACTCGCGCCCTCTGCTCGAGTTGCGCAACACGTTGCTCATTCGGCGTCTCTCTCTCTCTCTCTCAGATGATCGCGATCCTCATTGAGGAGAGCCAACGCCAGCCAGATTTGGGCCGAGATCACAGCGTCGCCGCCGTCGTGTAGTCGACGTCCTGCACAAACCACCCGCATGGGCGACCATTCGGCCGCGAGCCACTTGATCTAGCCGAACGGCGGCATTGTTAAGACTGCACACAGTGTGAGAAATGTCGGCGCCAGCGACGAGCGCCACGAGCGCCACGAGCGGGGACGCGTTCGTCGCCACCGAAAACAACGCCAATGTCAGCGTCAACAACAACAACAACAACAACAACGATAACAACCGCGACGCCGCCAGCAACTCGGAGGAGCACAAGAACAAAGTCGACGCCAACACAGACGGACGACTGGCAGTCGCCGAGACGCCGGACGAGCGGCAAAGGGTTAAGTCGGCGGCCGGCGACGCGCCCGCCAGCCCGACCGACTCGGCCGTGACGCCGCAGGAAGCGCCCGAAAAGGGGCGACAGACGGGCGCCGAGGCCGGTGAGGCGCCCCCACGGCCACCCCCGCAGCCGATGACGCAGACAGCGCCTCCGCAGCAGCCGCAGCAGCAGCAGCAGGCGCAGCGAGCTCACCAGCACCAGCAACAACGCCGAGCGCAACAGGTGCACCTGAAGCCGCCGCCGTCCACGTCTGCAGACTCGAGGGGCGCTGACGACGACGACGGCCTGCGCAGAGGCTCGGTGGTGAGCTTCAAGGACGTGGCCGAGCTGTTCGAGATCGACCTCGAGGGGTCGGCCGGGCGCGCGCCGCTCAAGCCGGCGGCCATCTTCTCGCTGCGCTACTATGTCATGATCCTGGCGCTGGTGAGTCCCTTCGTGGTGACGTACTCGCGTACGATCATCAACTTTGCCATCATCGACATGATCGATCCCGACTTTCTGCGCGTCGACACCAACAGCCAGCAGCAACCACCAGCGCCACAAGAGCAGCCGCTGTCGAGCTTCAGCACGACGAGTACGACGAGTACGACGAGTACGACGAGTACGACCAGCACGACCAGCGCGCCGGCCAACCTGTCGACCATTTCAACGACCCCAAGGTACGAGTCGGTCGTGTCCACGACCACACAGATGTCACTCAGCGAGACGCCCACGCAACCGCCCACGCGCTACTACGATCTCGACAACTCGTGTCCCGTCGACGAGGATACGCGCGCGCGTCTCGACGCCGAGCTGGCGGCCGACAAGCGACGTGCCGCCTCGAGCACGGGCGACAAGTTCCAGTGGGACACTGTGCGCCAGGGCAACCTCAAGGCGGCCTACTCGATGGGCCACATGTTGCTCCAGGTGCTGGGCGGCCGGCTGTCCGAAGTGTACGGCTCGCACGTGATCATGGCCGTGAGCTCGGCCCTCATCGGAGTCGCCTGTCTCTCGGCGCCCCTGCTCACGAGCGTCTCGAGCTGGGCCGGCTACTACCTGCTCTTCGCCGACCTCCTCGTGCTGGGCATTCTGGGCAGCTTCATGACGCCCGCGCTGATCACTCTGTTCTCGAACTGGCTCACGCCCAGCGAGAAGTCGCTCATGCTCTCCTTCTATCTGGTCTCCAGTCGGCTCGGCTACGCCATCAGCTCGCTCCTCTGCGGCCTGCTCATCGAGGCCCAGCTCTCGTGGCGCTACCTATTCTTCTCGGCCGGCTGCACGGCGCTCACCTTCTCGGGCCTCTTTGCGCTCTGCGCCCGCAGTCGGCCCCACGAGCACCCGCTCATCCGGCCCGACGAGCTCGACTACATCGCCTCCAAGAACACGCTCGTCCGCGAGGCGCTCGCCCGGCGCCAGCAGGCTCTCCACAAAGAGAAGCCGCTCCAGATGAAGTCTCTCGGCGGCGGCGGCGGCGGCGGCAGCGGCGACGAACACGACGGCGCCAAAAACAAAGCCCGTCAATCGAATGGCAAACAAGAGGGCCCAGCGTCCGCCGACCAGCTCGACAAGAGCCCACATAAGCGGCCCGTCTCCTCGTCAGTCCCTTGGCGCGCCATCCTCACCAATGTGCCCGTGCTGGCCTTCATCACCACCAAGTTTTGCGTCAAGCTCGCCGGCGACACTGTGCAAACCGAGCTGCCCACTTACCTGAAGCGCGTCCTCCACCTGGCCTCCAAGAACAACGGCTTCGTGAACGCCTTCAACTATGTCATCTTCTGTTTCAGCTGTCTGCTCGTCGGCATGCTCGCCAACTCGGCCAACAAGCGGCGCCCCTTCGGCTGGAGCAAGACGAACGTCCGCAAGCTATTCCAATGTATCGCCTCTTTCGGCACCAGCCTCGCTCTGCTGGGCATCTCGCTCTCCGTCTGCAACCAAACCGCCACCATCGGCCTCCTCATGCTCATGTTCTTCATCACCACCTTCAGCACGGGCGGCGAGGCCCAGATCCCTCTCGACATTAGCGAACGCTACGCCGGCACCATTCACGCGATCGGCAGCTCGCTCGCTATCTCGGGTGCCATCGAGCCCATACTCGTGGGCTTCATACTCAGAGGTTATAATGCCGACCGCGACCGTTGGGCAGCCATCTGGCAGGGCGCCAGTGCCATCGCCTTCCTGGGCGGACTAGTGTTTCTCATCTTCGGCGACGCCACCATCCAGCCCTTCGACAATTTAGGTCACGAGCATGACGCCGATTCAGCCAATGAGAAGGACTCGCAGGGGGAGAAGAAGAAAGCCGCCAAGAATAATCTCGAGGGTCATGTAAACGCTTCATACGACAAGGACCAGGACGATCCGGACGAGGACGACCAGGTCAACAATGACCAGCCAAACTTTCGAGAGAGCGTGCAAATCTGATACAGAGTATCAGGCTCGTCCTAGTTTATTGATTAGCCTTGTCGGTCGAAACTAAGAAGCAAATCGCACATGACTAAGTGGAGTTATATAGTTTAGTGCCTGTTGAGCCAACACCTCAGAACTTAGTCATCTCTCATCTGTCCAACGAGAAGGCTGGTGTCGAGAGTACTATTATTTACATCAGTGTGTGTACACGTTTGTGTCTGTGTGTACAAGTGTCGTGTGATAACAATGTCGATGATATTATGAGAACTATACTGTTTGCTGATTCAGTAACGATATAATAGTAAAGATAGTTTTGATCACTTTGTTTATATCAAAATCGCTGTCGCAAGTTGGATTCTGCGACTTGATGAGTGAGTGTAGATGTGCTTACGTGTGCCAAAGTAACTGTCGTGTCTGTCATGAGGTGTCTTCAAATATGGTCATTCAAATTTGGATTGCTTTGGGATGTAGGAAGACGCGTCGCGTCAGCATGGACGTGATGCAGGGGATCTGTTTCTTGTTAGACAGCTCTGGTTTTGCTGCATGCGAGACGTAGTCGTAGGCGACTCTCTGGCAGACGAGCGTCATCAGAGTCAGTAGATCGTACTCCTGATGATAGTCCCGAAACACCTCAACAAGCGCCCTAATGAACCAAGAGCCGCACTCGGTGTTTCGGAACGAGTAGAAACCAGGTACGGTGGAGTAGGCTATCATAAAATCGGCATATGTTGGGATTTTGAAGTAGGAGACCGAGTCGACGTCGTCGCGCGATCGCCTCACCAGCACGCCCTCGTCGAGGTTGGCGCCTTGGCAGGCCTGAATGAAGAACAGCTTCGGCTTGCCAACTAGGGTGGGACAGTTGTCGGCGAGAAAGTTGCGGAAGAGCAAATCTACCGTGTACTTGCCATCGTAAGCGTAGAGCTCGCCGTGATCGCCATGCGTGAGAACAATGCAAACGAAGCAGTCCTCGTTGCTGTGGTCCGCGGCGGCCACCTCCTTGAGCGCCAACTGAGTCGCTTTGAGCTTGAGGTCCTTGTGTATGATCATCTTGAAACCGAGCACTTGATGGAAGAGCTTAAATAATCGATCGGTGTCGACGCCCGAACCAGTTCGTGGCGACAGAGATCGTGTTGCGAACGACTTGCGGGAGAAATTCTCGGTCTCAAGGATGAGACAGTAGCCACGAGATGGGTGACACATGTTGTAGTCCACGGAGTCCTTGGGCGTGGTGAGCACCGGCAAGGAGGTGATGGGCGCACCACAGTAGTCGCCAGTGTCCATGTTAATTGCAAACGAGGATGCTGGCTGTGGTAGCGACGCTGGTTCGACAGACGACGTCGAGAATTATTGGGAACTAGAGTTAGTTGCTGGCGGTGTGACGCAGCACTAGTGTGCCCTTGCTGTTTGTCGCCGAGGGCTAGTGTTTGCTAGGCCACATTCCAGATTGAGGTAGATGGTTGTTGGTTGCTGAGGTAGATGCGCCAGAGACGATCCCAAGTTATTACGAGTTAAGATTGGAGGCCATCATTGGCCGGAATATCTAATTGTTAGATTATTAGAATAACAATACTCAACAGGTAGAGAGACAGAGCGCGCGCGTGCAATTTTTACTCGCTTTGTGTTCGACTCACGCTCTTTTGTGTTTACCTCTTTATTTTCGGCACCTGAAATGTGCGCGCCAACAGTCGGTCGCGCGGGCCTCTTCACGCCCATCTTGCCTCTGGCAAGGCGAGTCAGAGTCGCACTCCGGATTGTTTATTTGCCGCCAACAATCAGCGACCGTATCCGTTCTGTTTCATGAACAGCTCTCGGCGTTTCTTGACAAACTGCTCGTCCAAGTTCTCAAAATAGCGCTCGATATTATCGAGTCGCCTGTCCTCCACGCCCTCGTCGGACTCGGATAGGCGTGGCACTTGATTTTGGCCGCCACCCGACTGGGTGATTTCGCGGTACACTTGTTTGTAGAGCTTGCTGGCTTGCTTGGGATCGACGAGCTTGCAGCAGACCTCCTCGTTGGCCAGCCACTCGTGGACTTTGTTGTCGTTGTGGCCGAGGAAGAGCTTGACGTAGCTCTGCTTCCGGTCGAGCTTGGGGTTCAGGTAGAGGTACTTGAGGTGGAAAGTGGCGGCGGACTTGAGTTGGTTGCAGACCCGATGGCACACGGGCACGATCAGCGAGTTCACACAGTTTTCGTACACGCGCGCGCTCAAACGGGGATTCTTGAGGTTCTGGTCGAGGGCCAGCTGGCGCTCGAAGTGGCGCGCCATAAACAATAGCAGGGCGCTGGTGGGCGGCGTCTGGCGTACGAACTGCTCAAACAGGCGCATCGTCACGAACACGACGCGCTCGTCCTGGCCGCCCGACTCGTCGAAGTTGTGCGCCCGGAAGAGTTCGCTGCGCGACACGAGGTTGTCGTACAAATCCATCGCATTCCTCTTGGTCTCCTCGTCAAGATGCGTGTCGACCAGCTCCACCAGCTGCCGGTCCCAGTCGGCCTTGCACTGCACGAAGGCGGCCATCGTGCGATCGTGCAGCGCCCGGAACAGAGCCGAGGCCTTCTCAGTGGAGTGGGCGGGCGCAAACACGCGCAACAGTGCGTCCATCTCTAGTGCCCACTGCTTGTCTTGGCAGTCCACGTACGACTGCCCATCGTACAGGAAGCGTAGCAGCAGATCGAGAAGTCTGACAAGTTTCTGTGGGTCGGCCATGTTGGCGTCCGACGAAACGCCCGTTCCAGTCGCGAGTTTGTCTCGCTCGGCCAGCAGCCTCGAGCGCTGCTCGTCGACCTGACTGCCGGCAAGACCGATCTTGTTGAGCAGCGTGCCGCCGAGCACCCGGGTGTCGTACAATCGTGCGGCGGCTGCAGACTCGGACGAGTCGACGAACTGGTCGATCTCGGCCAGCTGATCGTTGGCGGCGGCCGCCGAGCTGGCGGCCAGCGCCACGAGAACGCCGAGCCGCAGAGCTCCTGCCACACTGAAGGCCATCATCTTGAGCAAGCCACTGGAATTGAGTGTGAGCGCGAAGACTTTGCTGAAACGCATCTGAGCCTCAGTGTGGGGGCGGCCCTCAGAGTGCTGAGCCGGCGGGCTTCGGTCCAACGCACCCGAGCGGAGTCGAGTGCGTTGCGTGCGAGTCGCCGCTTGAGCTCGAAATAGCACCTCGTATGCCGCCTGTGCATTGATTGCGTGGATGCGGCGGCCGCGTACCCGCATCGATGAGACTCTGTTTGGCGCCGAGACAGTGGCGCGGGCGTCGAAGATGCGGAACTTCGAGAAGGTTCAGGCGGGCGCGGGGCCGCCGATCAGCTGATCGGTGGCGTCGGCCGCGCCATTGTCTCGCGGTCGCAGTCTCATGGGCGCCTCGCGAATCTCGTGCGCAAGTTATGGAGCGCTCGAAGAACGAGCGCAGTCGAGAGAGGTTTGCCGAGCGAGAGCGGCAGACAGCGAGCGCGCGAGCAAATCAATTAAACGTGCGCCGCGCGGGAGTTGTGCAACTCTGGCACGGAACGAGCCAGCGAGCGCGACTGTGCGCGCGTCATCAACAGGTGAGCGCTCGAGGCGCCGCTCGAATCTGTGCGATCGCGCGAGCGCAGGAACCAGTTTTTCGGTGGCGGGCGCGCGCGCGGGGGACCTTTTTTGTTGGCAAAAAACATGTTGTTACCTGGAGTTGGCGCGCGCGCTCGCCCCGCACGCGCCCGTGTTGCGCAACGCGAGTGTGGTGCGCGTAATCGCTCGGCGCCGCCGCCGAGCCCGCGATCGATTTCTTCGCCGCCCGGCGCAGCTGATAAGGCGCCAGACGCGCGCCTTGGCTGTGGCGCCCAAGTCTCCGCGGGTGACCTCAGGGCGGCGATTGCATATCCGCCCGCAGATCAGGGGGTGCGCTGGGCGCCCACGAGGATTTGTGCCGCCGCCGCCGCCGCCGGTGACTCGAGTGCGATCTTGGCGGCCACTTTGTGTTTGCCACTCGTCGAGTTCACACACTCCCGTCGCCATTGTAGACTAGACTCTTGCAAGTTCCGAACCACTCCGTACAAAGAATCGCCATGAAGTTGCAAATCGCACTGATCCTCGTGCTGGCGGGCGTCGTCTCGTGCGCGCCCTCGGCGCCCTCGGCGCCCTCGGACGAGCGCACCAAGCGCAGCGTCATCGTGACCGCGCCGGTCGTACAGGCGGTGGCCGCGGCGCCCGTCGTGCACACGCCGGTGGTACAGTCGCACGTCGTGCACACCAACCCGACCACAGTGGTGAGTACGAAACAGAAGGCCCTTGGCCGCGGATAAGATAACTTGACACACACACACACACACACCGAGTGACCGATCGCTAACCAGCTGCCCCACTCGCGCGCAAACACCCCCAACATAGGTCAAGACTGAACAGGTGCGTTCGGGCGACCACGCGAGCTACTCGTACTCCACTGAGGTGAAGTCGAACCCGGTCGTGCACACGCACGCGACCGTGGCTGCGGCACCCGTGGTAGCGACGCACGCGGCCGCCGTCGTGCCCTCGGCCTACTACACTCACCACTACGGCTACTACCCGGCCGCCGCCTACTCGTACTACTCGCCGTACTCGTACGTGATCGGCAAGTGAGCGCGGCTCCAGTGTGAGCCGAGGAAGCTCACCGCTCATCGTACAGACACCACCCAGAGAGACATAGGGGCGCTCTACCAGCATCACGACCACTCGGCGCAACACCATGACACTGACCTTGACTAAGTAACGACGACGACGACGACGACGACGACACCGAGTGGTCGGCCTCGCTGGTGACAACAATAAAGTAGAGCCCTGAGCGATGAGGACTAGCCTCGAGCGAGCACAACTGCGTCAATCACCTGTTTACTTTAATCGAGGTGCCACTCTCGCGACTCCTTCTCACTGGTTGTTGTTGTTGTGGTTCGGCTTTATGCGAGCCACCATCTGAGCGCTGGGCTCTATTCTTTTGGGTGTCGCTGGTGGCGAGCCTCCGTAGCCCGGCCGAGTCTCGCTCGCCGGCCAAAAGGCGTCTTAGCCGCTTGGCCCTCTTGTTCTTGTTCTTCTTGCGGCGACCCGCGCGCCACCCCGCGGGCGCGGCGGACACTAGGCCGCGACTGGGCGATCGCGACCTCGAGCGCGGCCTCGGTCGAGCCAGAAGAGGGCGACGAGATGCTCGCTGTCGTCGGCGCCGTCTGGCCGCCGCCGCCAACGAGGACGAAGCCGACGAGGCGGGACTCTGCGAACGGCGACGCCTCGCAAGCAGCTCGGGGGGCGTGAAGGGCGGGCTCACGCTAGGACTGGGCGTGGGCGGGGGGGGCGGCTCGACTGCGGCCGACTCGGCGGCGAGGAGGCGGCGCGCAGTCAGCTCGTCGGCGGTCAGCTGAGTTTGGGCGCCCGAGCGTCGCCTGGACTTTTTGTGGCGCCGTCTGGCCGGTCGCTCGGGCGTGGGGCGCCTCGAGCTCGAGCGAGGGGCGGCTCGATCGCGCGGGGGTCGCGGTGAGATCTGGCGAGTGTCTTGGCTGGTTGTCGTTGTGGCGGTCGATGTGGTTGTTGATGTTGATGTTGATGTTGTTGATGTTGTTGTCGTTGTTGTTGATGCTGTGGTGGTGGTTGGCGCTGGTGTGGCTATTGCTCTGGTTGCTGGTGGGCTCGGGTGGCGCTGGTGAGGGGGACAGTCGGCGAGACTGGCTTGAGGCGGGCAGTGGAGCCGCAGCGGAAGGATGTCGGCCGTGAGCTCCAGCTCGAGCTGGCGGATCTGGCGCTTGAAGTCCGAGTGCCGGTGGTCGTAGTCGAGCCTCAGCTCGGGCTCGCACTCGTGCACCAGCTCGGCCACGGTCGCCTCGAGTCGGCCCGTCGAGCTGAAGCCGCCCGCGCGCCGCTCGAGCTCGCACTGGGCCTCGAGCTGGCGGCGCAGCTCCGCCCGGGGCGCCTCGAGGTCGAGCTGGCGGTGGCGACAAAAGGCGGCCACCTCGCGATGGAAACTGCGACTCACGGCCGCAAAGTCGGCGCGAGTCTCGAGCCTCTCGAGCAGCTTCACGCGCAGCTCGTCGAAGAGGCCCAGTTGTTTGGCGTAGTCGAGCAGCTCGTTTGAGATGCGCTCCAGCACCGACTCGGGCAGGCCGCCGCTCGACTGGTGCTTGTGTTTGTGCTTGTAATTGTAATTGTGTTTCTGCTCCTGCCGATGCTGGTGCTCGTGCTCGAGCTTGTGGTCACTGGACTGTTTGGTGCGAGTCTTCTTCTGGGCGCTGTCTTTGGCGGGGCGGTGGTCGTGCTGACCGCTGTCCTTGAGGTTAATGGGGGCCGTCGGCGAGTCGCTGCAGCTGGAGGCGGGCCGCTTGGAGTGGGTTCGGGTGAGCGTCTCGGCTGTTGCTGATGGGCCTCTTGGGCGCGGGGCCAGACCGACGACCGGGCCAGAGGACGAGCTCGAGGGCGGCGACGAGCTGGAGGCGGGCGAGGGCGCCATCGGGGCCGCGGAATAGGAGCGGCGAGTGTGAGGGCCGGCCGTGGCCATGACGGCGCTGACTTTGAGCTGGCTCATGGCGGCCGAGGTCGAGTTTGGGGCGAGCTGGTGGTGACTTATGGGCTGGCGGCGGGCTGCATTTGGCACACAAAAACAAGCTCGACGCCTGGCCGGCGCCGTCGTCGTCGTCGTCGTCGCCGCCGCTGTCACTCACTTGTTGCATCGCGCCGCCGGCGGCGCTCGCAACGCCGCCCGATCAACACACACACACACTCACGAACACAGTCACACGTCGGCCGCCCAGGCCGAGAGTCACACACGCGACACGGCCGCAAATAAACAGGCGTCCGGCGTCCGTCTGGCCGGCGGAGCTCTGTGTGTGCGCTATGAGTGTGTGTGTGTGTGTGTGCGCTATGTGTGTGCGCGTGCGTGTGTCTGTGTGTGTGATTGAGAGCTTGATTGAGTGTGTACGTGCGTTTGTGTGTGTGTGTGTGTGTGTGTGTCTATGAGAGAGAGTGTGCTCGATCCTCGACGTTGTGAGCTCGCGCGCGGGGCGTCCGCTTGGCGAGCTCGCTCGCCGGGGCCACGCAGAGGCGCGCTCGGCCCGCTTTGTGCGCGTCGCGTGCGCGCGGTGAGCCTGTCTTTCGCCGGCTGCGGCGCACTAATTGCGCCGCTCGCGGACACCGGCTGGATCATGTTCGAGTGTTGTCATCAGCTCTCGCTCGCGGCTCTCGGGACGCTATGCGTGAGTCGGCGCAACTGGAGGCCCAGCGGCGCCGATCTGTTTTGTGCGTTCGCACATCGCGCGAGCTGTGATTCCAGCTAGCGATTCAACGAGCGAGCGAGCGAGTTAGAGGAGAGACACACACCTGAATGGTGCACTTGTTGTGTGCCACTCGTTAGTTTATTGTTTGACGGCGCCGCTGCTGTGTCACTTCCACCACGACGACGGGCCGCGCCGTCGAGGCGCAGAGAAGGGCGCAAAAGAACAAAACAGAGGCGCACGCGAGGCCCGCGCTCGCCAGCCCACTGCTCGCCGTCAGCCAAACGGACGGCGACAACTGCGTCGACCTTGACGCCGACGACGACGCCGCCGATGACGACGACGACGACGACGAGGACGAGGGCCGCATACGTATCACATTTCCGCTGGAGCGCGAGCCGCCGCCGCGCACCTGACCGCCGCCCGGGTGCGCCTGGTGGCGTTCGAGAAGGTCGCGCTGCTGCTGTTGCTGCGAGTGGCGCCCAGCGCCGGGCGCCGGGCGCACACTGAACAGGCTGGGCCCGCGCGCCCCCGAGTGGTCGGCCTGGATGAAGGGGCTGGTGGCGAGCGATACCAGATGAGCGCTCTCATACTCGATCAGCGGCTGCACGACGGTCGTACGACATCTCAGCTGCAGCTCTTTCGCCTGCAGCACGCTCGCCGTGAACTCCACCACCAGCCACTGACGCGGCACACTACCTGTTGAGGTGGGACTGGCGGTGGTTGTGGTGAGCGAGCTCGCGGCGCTTGGCCTCGTGCGGCCGCGCGCTCGTCTGGGACTTGTCGTCGGCGTCGGCGTCGTCGACTCACTCGAGGCGCTTGGAATGTAAACAAACTTATCACCGGCCGCGCTGAGGGCGTTCACTCGCTCGCCCTCGATCAGCTGATTGTTGATGAACCACTCGACGCGCAGAGCTGCCGGCGGCGCGCGCGAGCTCGCCGAGTGGCACGTGAAGTTGACCATCTCGTCCACTTGGTACTTCTTGTCCGTCGCCGGTCCCTCCCCCTGGGCGTCTTCGCTGCCAGGCGAGTCTTCTCCGCTAACGATCGAGCCGGCCGGCGTCGGCTCGGCCTCCTGGCGGCGGTTGTTGTCGTTGTCATCCTCGTCTGAGCCGTCGTTGTCGTGGTCGCCCTCCTCGCCGCCAGATGGCGCCACCTCCGGGCGCGCCCCTCCCACCGTGCGCGCCTCGATGTGGGGGCCTCGGCTCGTTTGGGCGAGTCCGCCGCACCAACGCCCTCTATGGTGCTCGGCCTGCCGCGCACTGGCGTGCCCGGTCCACACCACCGTCGGCTGGTGCTGAGTACGTCGGGCCGCGGGCGGGGTCGCGCCCACTTCCGGCGGCGTGGTCCCGCCCAGCCAGAGGTCGGGCGCGCTCGAGTCACCGGACTCGGGCGGCCACTTGTAGGCCCGACTCGTGGCAAGCTCTCCAACGGCGCCGCTCGACTGGCTCGCCGGCGCCGTCGCCGAGTCGCGGTGAGCGCACGAGGCGAGCGGAAGTGCGGACTCACTCCGACGTGCGCTCGAGGCTCGTGGAGGTCGCGCAGCGCCGTCGGCCACCAGGACGCTCGTCTCGGCGGCGAACTCGACGGCCAGCCGCGCCGTGCACGCGAGCTTGACGGCGAGCACCTGGTTCGCGGGCGCCGTCGGTGCCGAGCGAGCGCCGCTAGGTGTCGTCTGCTGGTATGTGTGGTGCTGGGGGTGGCGCCGGCGCAAGAGGCGCAGGTGTTGCGTCTGCAGCGCCAAGGCGAGCGTCGAGCGCGACTCGAGCAGCTCGTTGGCCAGCTGGCGGCGCTCGTCGCGCGTGGCCAGCGCGCTGCCGACGAAGGCGGCGAGCGGCTCGTCGTTCAGGTACCAGCTGAGCTCGAGCGCGGGCCGCGCCGGTCCGGCGATGCAGGTGAAGTTGAGCGGGTCGTTGAGCTGGTAGATGAGCTGGCGCGCGCCGGCGGCCATCAGACGGCCGGAGTGCAGTTGCTGAGGTGGTTGTGTTTGTAGTTGTTGTTGTTGCTGATCTGTTTGGACGACCGACTCGACGGGCAGCCGACCGGGCGCGTGGGCGACGGCGCGCGAGTTGTCCACCAGCGCGAGCTTGTGTTTGGGCAAAACTGTTCAGAGTCGAGAGTGGGCGTTAGTATCACACTTCCGGTGGGCAAGATTTGCCCTCGAGGCGAGGCCATCTGGAGAGTGCACCGCATAAACTCACCATAAACTTTCATTTGGCGCTCGCTGGACACCGTCGCAAAGGTGGGCGAGTCGGCGGACACCTCGCACTTGTAAGTGGCCTCGCTGGCCAGCCTTACCTGGCGCAGGTGCACGTGAGTGGCGTTCGACTTGTGAAGCTGCGGGCGGCCAGAGAGTTTTGTAGTTTTTGTCGTTGTTGTTCCATTCGGTTCGATTCGGATCGGCGAGTGTCCATTTTATATTGTTGTGGGAGAGGCGCCGCGAGACAGACGAAGGTTATTGAGTTGTCGGCGGAGATATCTGCTTATGTAAATCTCGCCGCCTGCTTGGGCCGACGCGGGGGCGCCAAATCGATCATTATGTGCACGGCCCGAGGTCGTGACCGCGACAACAGCGAGCCCGCGCGGATGTGTCTCTATGTGTGTGATAAATGATGGCTATCGGGCACTCGAGTGGCCTTTCGCAGGACGTGCGCGCGATCGCGCGAGACGCCGGCCGACCTGGCCGCCAGGATCGTCGCCTAGCGCTCGCATCAGTTACCAAGTGGCGCTCATCGGCGCCGCGCGCGGGCCACCTAATGAACGCGGCCGGCCGATAACGAGCCGCCGCCATCCGGCAGGCGAGATAACAAGCGCGCCCGCCACGCACGCCCGCCCTTCGCCGGCTGGCGTCCGTCGCACATTTGTTCTTCCTATCAATTGCGACCGGCGCCCGCGCGGACGCTCCGCTCGGCTCTTCCGGTGCTAGGCGCCCTCGGAATACATTTGCATATTTCGCCATAACTCACGCGCGCCATGACAACTCGCAGACTCGCGCCGGGGCGCGCGCACACCGCCCGCGCTCGCTAAATCACACAATGTGTTTAGCGAGCGCGGGTCAGCTCGCACAAGGGTCGCCATGTGGCCGGCGCGGAGGTGCGCCTAGCGCCGTTCGCGCACTCGCCGTCAACTGAGTGCCGGTGGGCGCAAATCGATTTCTCATGCGGCGGCCAGCGGCGCTGTCCTCATCGTGGTCGTTGTCGTCGTCGTCGTGCTCGTAGTTTGCGTGGGCCAGGCGAGCCCGGCGACTTGACCGGCCGAGTCGGTGCGCGCGCTCGAGAGGCGCGTGGAAATTCAAAATCAGCGCCGAGCGCGTCGATATATTCAGCGCGCAGCTGGAACTCGCCGCCTACCTGTCCGTCGGGCGGCGCGCGCGCCAACACACAGACAGCGCCGCGCGAGCAAACAGACCGCCGCCCAGTCGCATGTGAAATATGGCGCCCGTCCGACTGGCTTGCGGGCGATTATTTTGCCCATCGCGCCCCTAAGCCGAGCGCGCGCCACGACGACAACTCGCCCGCATAGCGCCCCTATAGCCGGGCGGCGCTCGCTTTGTTTCTGCGCCCCTCGGCGGCTCGCTCGTGGCGCAATTATCTGCAAGCGGGCGAGTTTGCGTGGGCGCGCGGCCGCACGCGCAAAGTGGGCACGTCGGCGCGCCACTCGTTCGGCCCCACTCAGCCGGCCAGCTGGGGGCGGGGCGGGGCGCTGGGCTCACAGGCGACTCACCTGGCCGATCGGGCGAGTGCACGCCCGCAGCTGAGCGCGGCGGCGGCGGCGGCGGCGGCGGCCAGCCAGTTTGCATCTCCCGCCCCCCCCCCATCATCGCCCGGACGCTCGTCTTTGATTTTATTAGCGGGGATCGCTTTCGAGGCCGCAATTAATTTGCGACCAGCGCTCGTTCGCAAATTGGCGCCGCGCGCAATAATTAAAAGCCTCACGAACAACTCATTAAGGTGGGATGGTCGTCGTGGTCGTCGTCGTCGTCGTGGTCGTCGTCGTCGTCGGCGCCGCCCCAGGTGAGCGCCGGCGGCCAATCAGAGCCCGCCGGCTTCTCTTGTGTAATGTAAACACGCGCGGGCGCATATGGGCGCTCACGTGGCCGTCTCGAGTTAGTGGGCCGGAAGTTGTTTGCGGCATTTGCGCCTTCACCTGGACGAGCTCATGAAATTTTCATCTCTTTCTGGGGCGCGGGCCGGGCCCAATAGAGCGCGCGCGGTGCGTTACGTTTCGCAGGTGCGGCCGCGCGTGGCTGCGGTTTGACGGGCCCCACTCGAGTCGAGGGCTTGGCGAGCGCGTCGCCGGCGACTTGTTCGCCGGGCCGCGAGCGAGCGCCTCGACGCACTCTGCTCATTATTAGCTCATTTTTCACGCTTACACGCGCACACGAGCCACTCGAAGGGCGGCCGCACTCTCTGACTGAGAGCGCGCACCTTTCACGGGGCCTCGCGGGCGCCGGCCAAGCGGCGGATTTAATTCAACTCGGCCGCGTCGTGCTCATCGTGCCCGTCGTGCTCGTAGTGCTCGTCGTGCTCGTCGTGCTCGTCGTTCTCGTCGTCCTTTCCGTCGCGTCCTCATGGCGCTCGTGTGGCGCTCTCGGCCTGGCTGGCGCTCGTCTAATGTCACTGGCGTCGCTCATGAACACGCAGTTCACTGGCTGGAAGCGCTCGCCGCGCGGTTCAGCGCCGAAATCAAATCCAAATCCGCTCTAATCACTGGCGCACGACGGCCGCCACTTTTTCGTCGCCACCCACGCGCTCACCTGAGTCAGCCCGCCGCCCCCGCGCCCGCGCGCCTCTATTTAATTTAAACCCATTCCAGGCTCCCGGCCCGACTCGAGCGCACGCCCACACGGCCGGCGCCAATCTAGTTGTCCGCGCGTTTGTTTGCTCAGGCGCCGTGTCGCCCGTCGGCCGCGCCAAAAGTGCGCCCGCTCAATCAGGCCGCCGCCAGTGAGTGGCGCCGTTGCGATGCAAACTCGCGCGCTCGCCGCCGACTTGAAACAACACCCGCGGCCTCCAGCTGATTACTCGCTCGCTCGGTCGCTCGCCCGCTCGCACCGTCGCCGTCGCCGCCGCCGCCAATCAAACGGCTCGCCGTCAGTGTGTCACACGAGCACCTGAGGCGCCACTTGAGAGCTAAATCCAATATTACGCAAGTGGCGCGCGCCAACGCTCACACGGGGTAATATTTTCTCCATAATGAGATGGGCGCCCCGCTCGACGCGCGTCGCTCGACGGCGCCCGTGGAGAAGATTCAAAAGAGCGCCCGGGGAGGAGCGCGAGAATACTCACGTCGAGATTGATTCCGTCGAGCTCGAACTCGTGGCGCGACTCGCTGCTGACGCCGCCGTAACTCGGCGGCTCCTCACTCGGCGACCCGCTCGCCAGCTCGCCGATTGGCGAGGCCTCGGGCGCGCCAAACGGCGACGAACTCGTGCCGGGCGCGCCGGTCGTTGTCGTTTGATCGAGCGCTTGCGGTTGGAAGCGATAGAATTCAATGTAGTTCTTGTACCACTTCACCGAGTAGAGCTGCGCGGCGAGCCGCATATGAGTGGACCGGCCCGTGTGGGTTAAGTAGTTGGGCTCTGTTAGTTGAGGCGCCGTGTGAACTGGATGAGTGTCGCAGACAGGCAGGCGAGATGCGGGCGGACTGCACTTACCTGGTCGTCGGGGCCCAGCTCGTACCTGCACACCAGAGTCACCTGACTTCCGTTCCACACGGCCGCCGGCACCTCGATCGAGCTAATCTTCAGGCAATTAGAGTCTGTTTGGCGCGCCCATCCGGTGCGTGGGCGGGGCGGCCGGCCGAGCGGTTGTAGATTTGGTTGCGCAACCGAGTGTCCAGTTAGTATGTGTGATGTCAGTCAGGGAGCTCGTCAGTGGTAGTGCGAAGAGAGGCGGCTTTTGTCCTCGAACTTTTGTGTGTGGCTGGCGGCGAGTGCACGAAAATAGAGCGCAATTATGACGCGCGCGCGCTCGTCGTCAAATTGTTTGATTCGAATCACGTCCGTCGTGCGCCGCCCGTCGCCCTGAGTGCCCCGATGCCCACTTACACTCGCGAGCTCGCACACACTAACCACCTGGCCGGCGGCGGCGCTCGGCTCGAGTTTGTTCGGGCATTAGGCGGCGCGCGCTCGCGGTCTAACCGATTTACATGCATAAAGCGGCCGTAAATGGGCTCGGGCCTCGAACTGGGAGCGCTCAAGTGCGCGAGCGCGTCTACCAAGAACGAGCGCCGGCGCAGCGCAATTAAACTGCTCGCCTGGAGCCGGAGATTGCGACCGGATGCGGGCCTGGGCCAGTCTGGGGCTGCGAGAGTCCAGCAGCAGCAGCAGCGGCAGCGCAAAAGAATTGCCCGCGCCTCTCGCTCATTCTCGGCCGCAGGATTTCCGATTCGATTGTGGCGCTCGTTGGGCCGAGTCGCCGCTCGCTTGCTCGCACGCGCCCCCAGGTGCCTGGGAGCTATGCCCTATGTGCGCCCCTATGCGCGCGGCCGTCAGCCGGCGATTGAGTCGTCGGCGGTTGCGGGCTATTTTTGAATTGCAGTTACCTTCCGGCGGCGCCCATTTGGCGGCCGGCTCGAGAGAGCAGCGCCGCCGAAACAACGCCCAGCTCCAGGGAACAAGACGGACGGCGCTCGAAGTGGCTCGATCGAGACACCCGAATGGCCGACGCCGCTGTGCGCCGCCAAATGGCCTAATTAATCGACTCGATCGCTCGAGAAGGCGGCCGCCTACTCGAGTGCGCGCCGTCGACGCGACGATTGTTCCGGCGGCCGCATCCTCTCGAGGCGCCGCTCGGCCGAGTGTTATCTGTGTGCGCGAGGGCGCGACGTGTCTGCGGTGCGCTGGAGCGAGTCAGGCGACGCCTCAAGCGAGCGAGCGAGCGAGCGAGCGATCGAGAGAGATTGTTGTCGGGCCCGGCCAGAGATCGTCGGGCCGGTTCACCTGCGAGCCGAGCGGAAAGAGAGAGCGCTCTCGTGCGACCTGCCAATCGATCTTGTGACGCCCGCGGACGAGGCGACTTTGTGACGCGCGACAGCCGACGTGGCCCGACGAGCAGCGGCCTGCGCTCATCTGCATTTTGGCGCTGCTCGTTCGTCGCTGGCATTGTCTTGTTGCCAGCGAGACGCTCACTTTTGGCGCTGGGCCGGCCCACTCGAGCTCGGCGCGCGGGCCGGCCTTTTATTGGCGCCAATTTGGCGGAATGGCTCTGTCGACCGGCGCCCCGACCCATCGCGAGGAGCGACTGTTGAATTGACGAATGGCCCAATTGTTGTCCATGGCAACTCGAGGCGGCCGCGCGCTCGCACTCGGGCCGAGGGCCACGCGCGCTGGCCGCTCGGGCCGCGGCCATGCCCACGGCGACAGTGGGCCGACACTTATACGTCGTCCGACTCGCGCGCCGCACACATCACATAATCTTCGTCGGCGCCCTTAAGCCGCCGACGTCATGCTGACCGTGCATCGAGCACGTATTTGCACGCGCACCTCGCTTCGAGCTGGCCCGCCTCATCTTCTGGCTCGGCGCGCCGCCGATCGACGAATTAATTGAATTATCGCTCGATCAGCACAATTTTTTGCCGCCTCCACGTGCACGCGCCCCTCATGGAGATAAGCTCGCGGGCGACATTGCGCCCCGAGCGCGGACGGAAATGGGCGCCAGAGCAAACACAACCCGCGAGCCAAATTATTGCCGCCCACACAGATGGACTTTGGGGGCGTCGGGCGAACCGGCCACTTTGGGGGCGGGGGGGGGCCTATTTTAAACTGGGCCTCCACTTCCGGCGCAGAGCAGACAGACAGCACGAACGGGCGAGCGCGCGCGCGCGAAAACATAAAAGTTAATGAGAATCATTTGTGTAAGTGGACCGGCTCGGCCGCGCACAGGCGGTGTTGATTTTAATCAAAATTGATGATCGAGTCCGAGAAGAGACGAGACGCGCTGGCCGGAAGTGGGCCGCAGAGGTCGGCGGCCCGGCCGAGTCGCCGGTCGCAGGAGATCGGGGCGCGCGCACTGCAGCTGAGTGATGGCTCACGCGTGGCTGAGCAGCGCACACTTGCGCAGCCCCACACAAAAGGCGCCCGGGCGCCGCCGCCGCCGCCGGCCTCTGGCAAAGAGTTGCGGCGACACAACAAATTAGACTAATTGCACACACAAACAGAAAGGGAGAGATCCCGAAGTGCGCGAACCGCGCACGCGGCCACGCTCTCGTGGTCACGTAATTAACTTGTTTGCCACTTGTTCGCCGGCGGCCCAGTTGTTTGGGGCGCGCGGCCTTCGCGACCGCACTTGAGCGCGCCGAACGGCTCGACTGTGATTTATGTCTCGACCAAGTCGCTGGCTCGCTGGCTCACTCACTGGCTCGGGCTCGACTGGCCGCGCCCGAGCGACAATTTGTCAGTGCAGAGAGCAGAAGAACTCACCTTTTTGGACGATCGCGAACAAGGCGGCGCTCAGCATCAGCAGCGTCGCCCGCCTCGTGCACACTTTTGCTTCACTGCTTCGAGCGGCCGCCACGGCGACGGACGCGCCCCAGCTCGTCCGTCGCGACTTGAACTTCATCGGCTCGATCGGCGGCGTCGGCCTCACTTCGCACTTGCGACTCAGCCGCGTCTGTGTCGTCCTCATCACGAGCTCGACTTCGCTGACCTCCACTCACCTGATCTCACCTGTCACGCGCGCGCCTTTGCCTTGATAGTGTATCACTGCGTCTCCGTATAGCGCGCTTTCTTGGGCTCCTGGGTCTCGCTCTCGAGCGGATGTGCGGGCGCGCGCTAAACACAATGGCACTTGAGCGTGTGGACCGGCGCGCGGGCCAACCGCAAGTGAGCGGCGTCGCGAAATCAATCGCGACTTGCCCGCAGGTGCGGCGGCCGGCGCGGGTTTCGGGAGGGGGCGCATGCGCGGGCGGTCGCGGGGCCCGCGTGGCGCCACCTGGGGGCGGCATGCGGGCGCCTTCAAAGGTGTGATTTATCGGCATCACTCAGAGGCAGCGGCGGCGAGTTTGGGCTCGGACGGGCGCCAGTGGCACGGCGACCTCGCACTCGCTCGGGCGCTCAATTAAGAGTCGCTCAGCGCGCGCTACTCGTGTGTGTCTGTGTGCGCCCGCTCGACGTCGGCCGGCCGCGCTAATCTGCAATAAATAATGTGAGCACCGACAAAGCAAACACACACACACACACACATCGACTGTCCGCCGTCGCTCGGCTTTGTCTTTGCGGGCTCGCCGCCGTCTTGTGTTCGCGGCTCACGAGCGCATATTTGCGCTTGGCCCGCGCCGGCTCGGCGCTAATGCAAAATCGGCCCAATAAATCAGCGCCGCCGTCGTCGTTGGCGCCGAGGCCGCAAATTGAAACCACACGGCGCTGTGTTTGCATTGGCGCCGCGCGTTCGTCTCGCCGGTTCGGCGGCGGGCGGCGTTACGTAAGCAGTTTAGAAACTCGCGACGAGTGCGCGCCACCTGAGCGAGCGACTTGTGTGTGCAATCGGCGCGTCGGCCGAGCGCACTGCTGGTGAGCTGGCGCTCGTGATGGGCAAAAATACTTTAATACTCGGCCGCTCGTCGTCAGGCGCGAATGTCGGCGGCGGCGGCGGCGACGGCGGTGGCGCCCGTCGACATGGGCGCCCCGCAAAACTTGAGCCCACTCAGGGCCGCCTCGGTCTCGGTGACCACTTTCTGGCGCCTCAGGTGTTCGCTGATGAGCAGCGTAAAGACCAGGCCCACCAGGAGACAGGCGACCAGGAAGCCGTTCGCCATGTCGCTGTCGTATTGGTCCACGATGGCCGAGCACAGGAAGGTGATGGCGATGCCGAAGATCTGCGGCGACAGGTTCATGACGCTGGTGGAGACCATCTCGGGGATGGGATAGGTGATCTCGACGATGGTGTCCAGGCCGGCCACCGTGTAGCCGATGAGTATGAAGCCCATGAGACTGGAGGCGGCGAACAGGTAGTACTCGTTGTAGAGCTTGAGGGCGAGCGCGAAGATGAGGATGGAGCCGATGGAGGCGAGATAGAGGAGCCGGTTGATGAGAATGTAGCGATGGGTGAGGTCGCACAAGTGGCCCCAGAAGAGGGCGCCACACATGCCCGAGAAGATGACGATGAGGCCCGACTTGCCCACCACCTCGTTCGCCTCGGGCCACTCGGCGGCGCCCGCAATCATTTGGTTCAAACAGGTCTGGAGCGCGTAGACGGTGCCCACGTTGATGCCGTAGGCCACCACCAGCAAGTTGCTGTTTGAGTCGCGCAGCAGTTTGCGTAGAGTGCGCCCGAACAGGCACGCCTCCTGGCCGAAGGTGAGCTGCCGGTCGCGCTGCTCGCGCTCCTCGAGGATCTTCTGGTGGCGCGCGGCGCCGGGCGCGTGCTCGGGCTGGTCGTCGAAGAGGAGCACCAGCACCAGCCAGGTGACCGAGGCCACCACGGCCGTCCACAGGAAGAGGCGCCAGAGGCCGGCGCCGATCTCGGGCCGCGTCTCGAGGCCCTTGAGCAGCGCCTGGGGCACCAGGAAGCCGAGCGCAATGCCGCACTGGTTGCCGAAGATTCCGAAGCCAGTGGCCAGCGACACCTGGTGGTCGGGGAACCACACCGAGGCGATGCGGGCGGGTATGCAAAAGATGAACTGCTCGCTCAGTGACACCACAATCTGGCCCAATATCACCACATAGAAGCGCTCCTCGGCGCACGCGAAACACTTGATGATGGCGCCCGCCGTGATGCCCGTGGAGCCGATGAGCACGGCCTTGCGGAGGCCGATGCGCTCGATGAGCCAGCCGGTGGGCAGCACGAGCGGTATGAAGGTGATCATGAAGAGCACCGAGGTCCAGTTGACTGCCAGATTGTCCACGCCATAGTAGAGCGCCACCTTGTTGGTGATGGTGGACAGGTTGATCCACTGGAAGCTCTTCTCCATCGAGCAGATGCCGTACATGAGCAGTATGAAGTAGCGCTTGAGAGTGGGCCTGAGCACAATGGCCGGCGGCGGCAACGTCGCCGTGTCGCCGCTCTTCGATCGGCCGTTCTCTAGGGCGCCCATCTCGAGGGTCGCCTTCGTGGCCTCGTTGGTGTTTGGCGTGCCCACGCTCTTCACTGAGTCCGCCATGGTTGTGATGCGCGGCCGCTGGCGTGATTTCTGTTGTCGTTGTTGTTGTTGGTGGTGGTGCTTTTGAGGTAAAACAAGGCGACGATATTGTTGTTGGGGCTCTAGAATTCAATCAGTGGCCGATCGAGACACGTGGGCGGCGCCGCCGGCGGCGTCAGGTGAGCGCGGCGCTGGTCCACATCTGAGCGCTCGCTCGCTCGCTCACTCGGCCGGCCATAGGTCGAAGGCAAGACCGACTGACGGGTCGACGACAACGAGGCGCACCTCGAGCGAGTGCCGAGCTACACGAGTGGCGCACGTGCAACTCGGCCCCTACGCTGGCTTCTTTCCCCTGTTGCGCTCGTCTGGTCGTCACTGTCGTCGGCCGGGCGCCGCTGACAACAGCACCGAGTCCACACACACACACACACACAGCTTACAGTTAGCCGCCGAGGAGATCTGCCAGGCCCGCGGCCTATGCGCGCCGCCGACCTTCCTGTCGCCTTTGAGCTGCGCACGTCCTCTGCCGAATCTGGAGCGCAATTAGCAGGTGACGGCCGACACAGAGCGCGCTGGCGCCCGCGAGTCCCCGCTCACGCTTAAGTTCACTTGCTAATTACCAATTGTAGTGCATTTAATATGTGTCTGTGGTCGTGTGCCCGTGTGCCCGTGTGCTTGTGTGCGTGTGCTTGTGTGCCGAATGATTGGGCGCAATATCGAGCGAGGAGCTGGAGCAAGGAACTTGCCGCTAAGCTGAGCGAGAGCAAATGTCAATGTTTGAGTTTGTGTGTGTGTGTGTGTCTGTTTGTTTGCTTGTAAGTGCGCGTTTGTATTGTTCCTGGCGATGAGCGTGGGCGGGCCGGCCCAGCTCGGCCGACTCAGGGATTGAATTCCAGTTTGGTAGGCGTTGATGACGCGACGATCTGCACTGAATCCACTCTCGAGGCTTCTGTGTGGCACGGAGAAGCTTAGCCTGCGGCCTAGCGAGTGAATGTAATGTGCTCGCGCTCAACTCTGTGGACCTGCGGGCCCACACACCTGATAGGAGTCCCTTCTGTGTCCTGATTGTTATTCCCCCTCGACTTCTTCAGCTCGGCCGCTTGCGAACATGAGTCGCCACTCTTAGCGACAATCCGACACGTCAACGTGGGTTTCCCACTCGCCGGCGCCGTTTGTCTTCCTCTCCTCCGCCTCCGACTCAGCCTCGACCTCGACCTCCTGCACTCGCCTGAGTGAGCGCGTGCGGCTCGACCGTGAATATGGCGCACGGCTCGCAAGTCACCACGAAGGCCAGCTCAACAACAACAGCATAGGCAACAGCCACAGCTACAGCAACAACAACAACAACAACAACAACAACAACGGCTTCCTCAAACAGCTGAGCCCTGCGCGCAAGCTCGCCACTCGCACAAGCGTCCACGCTCGACTGGAACTAGGCGACTCCGCTCGCTAGGCGCTTCAAGCCTGCGCCTCGCACAAGCTGGGCACTTTTCCTCAGGCGGCCCCAAACAAAAGCTAGCGCCCAGCTAGCAAGGCTGAGAGTTGTCTCCAATGATCTCTCAAACGTCGCAAGATACCCTCAGCTCTCTTGGGGCCGCACTTGCGGCCGGCGATGTGTCGAGCACTTGTTCCCCACTCTAGACGCCTCTCAATGCCGACAATCTAAGTCTGGTGTCCAGTATGACAGAGAATCCTTCTGGCAAATCTAATATGTGTCAGATTTACCAGAAAAAATCTTCTGCTGAGCTTCACGGTGTTGTCGTTCGAAGCTCTCATGTATAACCACAGGGTATTCAGTATGCGAAGGCTTACACCGAGTTTTTCTGGAGCTTGCGCCAATCTATCCACAAGAATCACGCACTTGACATGAATAATATGACTGCCGGTCGATTAACATCATGAGCCACATAGGTCATAAAATTGGTTCGTCAGCTTCATATCACGGCGTCCAAAGTGAAAGCTTCAGCTAGATACGCACTCATTGGCCCTTTTTGATCCACTGCTGGCCTGGGCCGAGTCCGATTCGAGCTATTGTGTAGTATCTCTTCATTCTGACTCTCATGTTCATATCCTTTGTCACCATCATATCCACCTCATCGGGCTCGCGATGTTCATCTGCGAACAACTCGGTTACAGATTTCCCCATAGAAACGCAGGTAAACGCACATGCAACTCGCTGACGTGCGTGTCGCCGTGTTATCGTCCACCAATCATTGCAGACCAGTGCTATTTTATCTCGTGAACAAACTTATCTTGTATTCATCAACTTTATTGAGACTCCATCAGGTTGTCAAAACGGAGTCATGGCAGGATCGTTGGTGGACAGTGTGGCCAAGAAAATAGATGTTATATTGACAGCTTCACAGGGCTTCGAGAGGTCCAGATTCCTCATCAACTGCGCTCTGCATTCACTCATCGAACCTTCGAGGAAATTCACCAGATTTGTCCATGTCCACAACAAGGACTATGCCATCCAGAGGATCTACGACGAGGTCGGCCACTTGCCATTCGGTGAATTTGATCTTAAACGCGCCAAACTCTTTGGCTCGGACAGCGACACTTACAAGTCTGACTCAATTCAGTCTGTCTGCTCCACCGCCCAGCTGATTGTTTGTCACTTCAATCATGTATTTGGAGAACACTTCCGAGACTGTCTCAAAGATTCAGTACTTTTGTTCGATGGTATACCACTGGCCAGCATTGAGCGCAAATGCTTCGATCTTTGGGATCAACAGCATCCCGGCGAAAAGTGTAGTTCGTCAGGCTTGATCTTCAAAAATCTGAGAAAATCATGCTGGTCGGTTGTCATCGCTTGCAACGCGCCCGTCGACTTTCTAGTACCTGAGCTGGCGCTACATCCTGAGACGATTATTATTGACCAAGATCAATTCAAGCGGCCCCAATATCGCACAAACTCGACAGTGCTCCTTCAAACACCCGAGGGTTTTAAATTCGAATTTCATCCCGACAAAAGACATCCTGATATCCACAGCCATGTGGGTGCCGTTTTGGAATCAAGCTCCAACAAGATCAAGTCCGGCGGCATAGCCTTGTTCTTTCCCAACTACGGCACTATGGTGCAGTATCACTGCGCCTGGAAGAAGTCGGGCCTCTTCGAGCGTATGGGTATACCCTATGCCCGTGAAAATCGAGCTGGTGATCATTTCAAGAATGGCCTACGTGATTTTGCCACTCAGGAGAAATCCATCTTCATGTTTAGCATCCGTTATCATCAAGACGAGCAATTGGCCGAGTTTGCCTTGAGTAAGGCGAGTGTAGTAATTGTCGTTGGTGTCACAGACATAGACGTCGACAACTACGAACTCAGATCGGACGAGTTGTCAACTCCAAAACTATGGAAGAATAGGATCTTGGAGTTCCTCAATGGAGTTCTCAAGCGATGTGTCTCAGAGACTAGATACACAGACTGCAGTTTCATTGTGCTCGACTGTAATATTGGAGATGTGAGCTCAAATATTGCACCCGAGTTATCTAATGATAAGGCTATCGTTTAAGAAGCAAGCGAAAATAGCTCGTTTTGGTCACTAAAGTTCGCTCGAGATGAAGTTAACCCTCCCCGTAAATATATATGTCCTTGCTCTATGGAGATATGTAGAAGTTCTTCCAGCTTAAAAACAACCTGAGTCTCAAGATTGCCTATGTTTGTACCCTTTTTATTGTCTCTCTCAGACAATCGCTAGGCCAGATCTAAACCGATGTCAGGAAACACGCCCACTCCTCTTGACAACCTTCCGTTATGGATCCGCTCATGGGCAAGTGTAAACTGATTCAGTCAAAAATTGTATAGCTACGTACAACCTGCAACAACTTGTTGCAACCCTAGTACGTGCTCATTATAACAAGTGATAAATCGAAATACGACTCCTGCAGGCATCAAGCTGTCCATATTGCCCCTTTGATCCCTCATCAGCGAATCGCGATGCCTGCAAGTGGCTTTTTAACTGCCCGATTCCTGCTTTGTGACCTCTTCTCTAGCTCACACAAAGGTAGCTTTCCAGAAATTACTTCGATAGACTGACGCAGCACAAGCATTATAAAGATGACTCTGAGCGCGCGTTCACAGGTGCGCGCTTGAAAATGAAAAGTCTCAGACTTCGGCACGTTGTTCGGACCCCAGAAGAAGAAAGCAAACCTGTTCGTCGCAGAGTTCATGACTAACTCTCCCAATCATTTCGCCACCCATTGTCCATGATGACGAGTTCTGCTCAGGCTCGTGGGCGGACTCACATGAACTCCGTACAGCAGATTTGGAACCACTTTCGATTTGGCTCTTCCCTAGAATTAATCTGTTTGCACACACCCCGACTCGCTTGCTTTTCTACCTTGTCATAAATCTTAATTCAACAAACAAAGTCACCCACAAACATTAATCCAAATCAAACAAGTGCGAGACCCGCAAATGTTGCTTTCTTTAGTAGCTGAAAAAATCCACGAGTCAGATCGCATCATGTATGTATGGAATCATCTGTAGTTGTAAGAACTATGTCTGGACTCGATGGATTTCGTAGTAAATCAGTTAGCCAAGCGCAAGAACACTATCATCACAAGTCTCAAAGGATTCGAGCGCTCGCGTGTCCTACTCAAAGCTGAGCTACACCTGCTATCCAATGCACATTTACTTGGACTGGTGTCTAGCCAGCCGACAGAATGCTCAGAGTCACAGCTAGAGAACTCCAAGAGCTTTGCCCAACCAAAACCCGACATCAGCTTCAAACGTATCTACCATGTAGTTGACGACGACGACCTACTCCTCAAGATTTACAATGAAACTCAACAGATGCCATTCGCAGACCTTGAACTGGGTGTGGCGAGGTTATTCTCCAACACCAATCCCCTTGGTATGATGCACAAATCCGACTCGAGCGACTGGCAACGGAAGGCGCCCCTAGTGCTCGTGCACGTGCGACACCTATTCCACACTCCCGACGAGGCGTCGGTGATCAGTCAGCCTGATACTGCTCGTATAAATCCCAAGGGGGCGATCTTTGTATTCGACGGTGTGGCTCTGGAAAGAATTGAAGACCTCAGTTGCACCTACAACCTGCAGCCACTGCAAATCAGCATGTCACCTCAATCCAAAAAAGCGCGAATGAGTAAATTTCCGTTCCCGCCACCCATAAAAGCATTTCTTGAATGTCCAGATGCTAAGAGTATCCACTCAGCCGAATTGGCTCTGAGTGGCACCACTGAATCGACTAATCAGTGCTCTTTTTTTCCTGGCTTCGGGTTTTGCGCTGCCACTTCGAATTGTTGGGCGTTGCTAATTGCTTGCGAGCCCCCTGTTGAGGGTCTGGAGCACGAACTTT
This sequence comes from Boswellia sacra, assembly GCA_013180625.2. Lineage (NCBI taxonomy): Eukaryota > Viridiplantae > Streptophyta > Magnoliopsida > Sapindales > Burseraceae > Boswellia > Boswellia sacra. The sequence goes on along the minus strand of SNVD02008145.1, from coordinate 3,000 downwards.
GTTACAGATTTGAATATGTTCGCTCGTCGGCGGCAACCCTCTCATCTGGCACTTACCGTCTGTTCTCGTCGATCATAACTGACGGTCAAAGTAGCTCTGAGGTGACCAAGCCGGCCATCCAGGAGCACGCTCGGCTTGTAATCCAGTGCTTGCAGCGTATCGGCCCAGCTCATGTCATTGTCGTGCTGCGAGATTTTGTACATGTCGCCTACTATGAAAAGGTCTGGAAAGAAATGGATGCGTTCGAAAAGTTTGGCTTCAAGATGTTTGCCGACACTGGTATGGGCAGCCAAGCAAAACGCAAGTTGTTGGTCAATTTCAACCAACACCCCACAGGTAAGGCGGTGTTGTTGACAAGTTACGTCCAGAACGAGAATTCATCACTTGTTGAGTACGTATTCAGCTCAGCAAAAATTATCATGTTCGTCGGCTTGCCTAAGCCTTGCTGGACTGGAGACCCAGCTGCCAACACACGTGCCCAGAAGCGTCAAATGTTCAGTAACGAACGTTCCCAACGGAAGACTTCTCCTTCGACAGCTCTAAATGGCTACGATTTGGTTTTCCATCGGAGCGCCCAGAGACTCAATGGATTCATTCGAAAGTGTGTCGGTGAGTTCCGGTGGAATGACTGCGGCATATTCTTTGTCAGCCAGTGGCTGGCCAACGCATCTGATAAATTAACTAGCGAACTGGCTGACGTGCGGTCCGAAAGTTTCATCGATGCAATGGAGAGGTTTGAACGATTCTGTCACCTCTGATTTTCTGATGGCCTTTAACAGCATGTTACATTTAGAATAAAATCTTGTTATCCCGAGGAGGCACTATATCTATCTGACGAAGATAGCACATCTACAGTAGTACGAATATAACTTGTGCGAGGAGGTCTTTTTAGGGGAAATACTACACCTCTGATTCTCAGAATCTGAAAAATCCAACTCATTCACGGCAAGATTGAAACTTTCCAATAGTTGTCTAATGTAGCATCATACAGGCACTATCTGAACTCGTAACTAGCTATCATGATGTTGAACGAGCACCACGTTCGATCAACGGTAGTTCAGTGACCTTCAGCCTACGCGGAGGCGCTCAATTCAATCGGGCACGAACTCATCTACATTTGTTGCCCATAGAAATAGGTAAACGCTCTAATCGAACAAGTTAGTTTGGGTTAAGATTTATGATGTATTCGTCTCAAATAGACGACTCTTATTGTTAAGGAGAAGCTTCCCCAGACTCAGTTCTTCTATCTTTTTTACTCTTATGGTGCTTTCTCCGTTTTCTCCTCTTCTCTCTCATCCGGTCTAAACTCGCATTTCTTCGGGCAATATCTTGCAGAGTTGTAGCTGTAGGTGGGAGAGGAGGGCCGTATAGATCATCCTCACTGCTTTCTTTTGTCGCTGTTTTGGGGGTTTCGGAGTCGCACGAGGAGCTAGATAAGACAATCAACTCTGGTTGAGGTTTGGGTACATCTACCAGAACAACCTCTGACTCGTCGTCTGACTGTACGAGAACATCCGTGTTGCGTCTAAAGTCGTCGTCGAGTGTGGAATCTTTGTAAACGCTCTCTCTGGAAGGAACATCTGAGACTTCGACGATCTGGGGATCGTCTTCTTTATCGTCTTCGGAACTCACTTGTTGAGTAGAAATTGATTGAGATACAAGATTGAACACTGATTTTCTAAGCTCCATCGAAGCTAGCCTGGGGTGAATTGACTTACCGGTGGGAAGATCCTTGACTCCATCCGAAGAATTGCAGGTGAGATTCATAGCGGACTGCTTGACGCCACAATAGGCATTATCTGGATATGGGTTCGGCAGACCAAAGTGCTTGCACAACAAGCTGCACGGGCGCCACTCGACAGTTTTGCGTTCAACAGTGATACCAATCTGGTCAATATTCAATAGAGGCTCAACTGTGGCTTTTGTTTTTGCTTCAATCTTTTTGAGATCTGAGTAGGAGACTAGGCCTGATCGGGCTTGGATCTCGATATCACTTGTGGCTAGCTTGCTAGTACTTCCAACAAATTTCGCGCTAAAATTAAAACATTGCTTCGGATCTTGACCGATAGCATCTTGAGTTGTTTTCCTCTGGACCAGAGGTTCGGTTCTTTTTGGAACTTGCCAGCCATCTTCAATCACAGGTAAGGGGTATTTGAGATATTGTTCATCACAGATGTTCAAGTCGTCGAGCTGATTTGCCAAGATGAATCCTTCGATTAGATGTCGATCTTGAACTGCAGAATCATCGGTATCCGTTCTTTTGTTATCGCGGGTCTTGCTATTAACTTTGACACAGTCGTTTGACCTTTGAAAATCGCTTATTTTCTCTATCCCATATAGATTGATATTTTGGAGGTTGTCATCATCGTCGTCGTTGAGAACCCCCTCTCCAAAAGCTTCGCCAGAGATCTTGAGTTGTATTCCGCCCCTTAGAGATGCCATGAGAGGATCGTGAAGGTAGCCGCTTGCGATTGTACCGCTCATCGTGAGAGGCTGATACCCTAAACCATGGAAATCATTCCTCGTTGGAACGTTTTCTTCTTGTGGATTTCTGTCCAACTTGGCCCCACAAGACATTCGTCTCAGTATCTTCTCACCGATCGATTCTCCTTGTTCCGGTCGTCTACTTTTTCCTGTAGAGGGAAAAGCACTTTTCTTCATAAAATCATCTTTCACTCGAATCTTCCTGGGAGCGATACCAAATTCGCCAAAGTCTTCGTCGTCCATGTAATCTTCGGGTCGATGTTCGAAGAACGATGTCGATTGACCTTGGCCATCTTCTTTATCTTTCCGATGAGAACTGAAGCTTTTAGGACGGAATCCTTGAGCGGTGCCAACGCTATTGTAGTGGCCGGCACTGTAACCCCCAGTGAAAGCTCCATGAAATCTTCTCCGTCCATCAGCATCGACAACTGTCTGTTGTTTTTCTAGTCGGGCTCTTCTTCTATGATATGTGCTATCATCTTGATTTGATTCCTGTTTGTTGGGGTCGCACAAAGG
>SNVD02008144.1:0-31516 GCA_013180625.2 Boswellia sacra | reverse complement strand
CCATGTCACCTTCCAGTAGAGCTCGAACACAAAGCATGGTGGGCTGTAAAGCTTTGTAACATAGAGATGGATGCTGCTGGAGAACAAAGGAAGCTTCAACTGCAAGAATTGGAAGAACTTAGAAATGATGCCTATGAGAATTTCAGAATTTACAAGGAGAGAACTAAGGCATTTCATGATAAAATGATCTCCAGTAAGAATTTTGAAGTGGGACAGAAAGTTCTTTTATTTCATTCTCGCCTCAAGTTATTTCCAGGTAAATTACGATCTCGATGGGTTGGACCTTTTGTTATTACTATTGTTTTTCCCCATGGTGCAGTGGAAATCAAGAGCTTAAAAACGGATAAAGTATTCAAGGTGAATGGGCACAGGTTGAAGCCTTACTATGAGAATTCAGTGATGCATGACATCGATGAGGTACCTCTCTACGAGCCAACTTATCTTGATGGGTGAGGACAGATAACGTCAGGCTGAGGACGTTAAACCAAGCGCTTATTGGAAGGCAACCCAATGTTTTTGAAATATAAATAAAAAGAGACAAAGAAAAGAAGGTAGTATTGATCAATTTTTGTGTTTCGAGGAGATTCCTCTCATGGGCTATTATAATGGATCAGGTTTTATCTCTCTTTGCCATTTGTCTCATTTGCTTTGTTGTTTGTTTTTGACTTTCATTTGCTCTTGTGTTTTTATTTCTTTTTTGTGTCTCTATTTTCTTTTCTTTTCTTTTCTTTTCTTGTGTTTAATTTGATTATTCCGTGCTTCGAGTTCAGTTGTGCAACAGCTTGAGGAAACATTCAAACGGGAGTTGAAGCCATTGTTCGAAGGTTTGAAACGTGCATATCTGGGAGAAGAACAAACTCAATCGCAGTATCGGTAATATCTCTCCTTTTCTTCTCTTCAATGGATGCTGATATCTTTCTATCGAACCTTCGTAAATATTTCCCTTCACTTCCTCAAAATGCTGTGTTTAAAATTTATAAAGTACGAATGACTAGACTTTGGGCGTTGATGCTCCTAAATGTGCCTGCGGATATCCGATGGCTTATCGAAGCCAAGGTGAGATTGTTCGGTGAGCCTGACATTAATCTCGAAAAATTCATGCCCGGTCTAGGAAAGAGCTACTACGCCAAGAGGCGAAGAGCGAAAAGGTTACAAGTATGTTATAAATGTGCTAGATGAAATTGTAACCAGACTTGTCGTTCATTAGGTTTTGTGTCCAGAAATAGAGAAGATAAACTGTCATTTATTAAGAATGGTCTGAGTAATGAGTCGTTGGACAATGTTTTATTAACTCTTGAGTCACATTCTTGTGAACTTGTTCAGCGTGAATTGCTTAATTTATGGACACAATTTCGTGATGAATTGCAGTGTTATAGTCTAGGGAATCTGACTAAAAACGACCCTGTTTGCCAGTTTATAAGAAAACTTGATGGGAAGCAAATCCCTGACTCATAGAAGGCGTTTCAGCCGTTACTGGACGTAAAACCAGAGGAAGATGCGAGCCACAATCACAACTACTTGTATATTTGAATGTGTGTTGTTGTTGTAGAATTTTTTTTCTTGTTTCGTTTGATCTGATTATCAATGTTGTTTTTGTGTTGTTGTTGGTTGTTGATTTTGTTTGTTTTAATTTCAAGTTTTCTTTTTGACAAACCATATGACTACCCTATGGCCTAAGTACACGTGGGAGACAAGTGTGGAGGTTTTGTCAACCTCCACCGAAAGTGTATCTCTATTTTTGTATGCTTCACGTGGGAGACAAGTGTGGGGGTTTTGTCAACCCCCGCCGAAAGTGTATCTCCATTTTCCATGCTTCACGTGAGAGACAAGTGTGTAAGTTTTGTCAAACCTCGCCGAAAGCATATCTCATTTTTTCAAAAATTTGGGGCGATAAATCTGCATCGAGCAACCCCCACCGAAATTATGTCCCCATGTGTCAAATTTGAGAGTTTTACGTGTGTATATATCCATTCTCCATATTTTCAAATGTCATTATTATAACCTGTCTTAAACTTGAAAAGCATATTACCTAACGTGCGTCATTGTTTTACGTGTGTTAGAGCACTTGTGGAAATGGAGAAAACACCAATTCGGCGACTCCAAAATATATGCGTATTTTGTGGATCGCAATTTGGTAAAGATGGAGAGTTTACAACAGCAGCTCTTGATCTTGGGAGGACATTAGCTGCGAAGGGTATTCATTTGATTTATGGAGGGGGTAGTCTTGGGTTAATGGGGTGTGTGTCAACAGCTGCATCCCTAGGAGGGAGCAAAGTTCTCGGCATTATCCCTAAACCATTAGCTGTGCGTGATATCGTAGGCAACACAATCGGGGAAGAGTTACAAGTCTCTAGCATGCATGAGCGTATTGCACATATTGTTGTTAAGTCCGATGCATTTATAGCTTTACCCGGTGGTTATGGCACATTAGAGGAGATATTTCAAATCACCTCTTGGGCACAGCTAAACATCCATCAGAAACCCATTGGTTTGTTAAATGTTAATAATTTTTTGGATGGTTTGTTGTCCTTTCTTGATCAAGCTGTAGAAAAAAATTTCATCTCACCGTCAGCAAGGCAAATGCTGGTTACAGCTTCAACTGCAGGAGAGTTAATTGACAAACTAAAAGAATTCGTCTATTCACCTGATCCAACAATGGCTCGGATAAATTGGTTTGGAGAAGGCAACAAAAGGCGTCAACTGGATTTAACCCTCCATCTGTAATCTCTATTTGCTGGTTTGCTTCGTTTTTGTTTGCTTTCTTTTTAGTGTGTTTATTTGAGATTTTTCATGTCATTTCTTTTGAGCTTTTTCAGGTTATTTCTTTCGTCCCAGGTAATCTTTTCTAATCTCGGTTTTTAGAGTGGTGGCTTAAAAAGTTCAAGTTCTCTTGAAACGCATTCTGGATCTCTTCAATCCATAATGGCTGAATAAGGAGGCTAACTTCTAAACTTTTTAGACCCATTCTAACTGAACTTGTTTTTGTTTGCTGGCTTGTTGGACTTTGTTATTTTATGAGTAAGTTTAGTTTTATGTAATTTAGAAGTTGTTATGTGTTTTTTGTCTTTATCAGTTTCGATTAAAAAAAAATTGTAGAAAAAAGTTGAGAATGGCAGAATATGGGGTTTTCTTTAACCCTTGAAACGCATTCTCTCGACATAAATCTGTAGTTTGTTTATTTCATGTTGTTTGAAGTGTCTTGTATCTTGTTTTGTTCTTTCATAATAAAGGTATATAGGCTGGAAACCTTAAGTCTGCGGGCTACTGGTCCTAAGGATTGTTGAAATATACAATCTTTACTCAGGTGTAACAACGCCACGTACCTCTTTTCTTGCATTTTGTGGGTCGATGATAAGATAATGATTGAATTAAGAATAACTCTTGGAAAATGATAAATGATGCATGGATCTTTGTGCTTGAAATGTTAATTAGTTTTTGCTTTACCTTTTATTCCTTGCACAAAATTGAGCACCGAGCCATTATCACTGAGTTATTTGTTTACTTAGAGAAAGTTTATGTAATTTTAGTGTTTCTTCAGATTTTAATGAATTCTAGAACTTGTTTGATGGTCACTCGAGGCGAAATCCTAGACTGTGCAACATTAGGGAAATGATTTAGGCCATCTTTGGATCTTTTGAGCCTTAAGAGCCAACCTTGACTAAAATTGATCCCTAGTTACCCCTTTGAGCCTCTGTAAACCTTTTTCTTTGTTAACTCACTAAAAAGATTTCCTAACCTCAATTGAATTTGTTCCAAACAGTTTATCCCTTACCTATGAGCATGTAAATCATTCGCAAATACATTTTGAGCTATGTTCTGGTTTTGGGAAGTTAGAGGAGGTTGGATTTGTGCCATGAGCAATGCAAGTGAGTTTTATTATGTTTGTAAAAAAAAAAAAGAGAAAAAAATATGTACTTATCTTCCACGTACTTAAACATTGAGGACAATGTATTGTTTAAGTGTGGGGGAGTGGAATTGCAGTTAAAAAAAAAAAAGAAAAGAAAAAGAAAAGAAAAAGAGTTCTATACCCTTGGGTGTTCTTAAAAGAATGAAACAACAAAGTGTGGGGGTGTAGTTTCTTTTGTTTTCTACAAAAAAAAAAAAGAAGAAGAAGAGAAGAGAAAAAAAAAGAAGATTGAGTGTTCTAAATAAGTTTGGGGGAGTAACCTCGTGAATTAAAATAAAGTTGTGTTATAGGGGTGAGCTCTACATAATCTTGAATGATTTATGTGTTTGTGGGTGATTTGAGCCAAATTATTATCCTTAATCATACCTTCACCCAAGCCAAACGTTACAAGCTTAATACAGTCCTACTTGATCCTTGGTGTTGTACATGTCTACATTAGTGGAGAGTGACTTGAAAAGCAGGCCTATGGAGTTCATTTATACACACATCTTCAATATTAAATATGATTCATTTTTATGCATAAACTCATCCGGTTACAAGTGATTAGGTGAGAATGGCTCTACACACACACACTTGAGGAATTGAAGTGAAGCGAAACTAATCTTTGAGATAAAATTCTTGATCAAGTGCATTATTCTGAAGTTTTCCTTGGGTTATAATTAAGTACAATCTTTGAGGCCTATTTGCAAGTTGAAGCATTTGTGTTGTTTTAATTTTTCTTTGATTCTATTTCGATCTAATATCGTTGTAGTTGCTCGAGGACTAGCAAAGTCTAAGTGTGGGGGAATTTGATAAGTGTCTATTTATATATCATTTTCATATCAATTCGTCCGTTTCTTTGCTATATTCCTTGGTATTTTTATGTTTTTGTGTGGTTTTGATGTTTGTAGGAGTTTTGGAGCAACTTGCACAAAAATGGAGTAAAACCCTTCATTTTCACCTCTGCTAGTCAGTGATCTTCTCGGATTTAATTGTATTGATATACAATGAACCCGACGACATATTATATGCCGTTGGAAAGCTCTCGAAGTCTATTTTCTGGAGAAATTTACGGTTTATAAATCCATTCAGTGTACCAAAAGTTGTAATCAAAACAATGTGAGATGTATAGAAATATAATTCCACAAGCACTGTAGCATGTATAATACGGGGCACTGTAGCAAGTCACTGTAGCAGAGTATTTAAACACATTTTAGGGTTTTATTTTCATAACTTGAAGAGGGGAGAACGTGGAGGAGGCTGCATCTTTGGATTTCTCTCATCTCTTGGAGTTCTTGAAGGAGATTGAAGGCTTGGAAAGAGGAAGAACTACAATCTAAGAGATTTCATCAAATTTGCTAAGATTTTTCCTTTTCCCTTTCATTTTCTGGAATGTCTCCATATTGTATTGTATTTGTATTCTATCTGAATATGTGTAACTAAATCTGAATTGGTTGAGGGTGATTTCAAAGCACTTGATATGGTTTTTGTGAATTGATTGTGCAAGGAATTGTTATCCAATTCTCTAATTGAAGTTGCTTGTATTTTCCCATGTTTAATGCTTATGATTGCTTGCTGGATTGTATTTGGGTGGCCAACTGAATATAATCTGGATATTGTCTATTGCTAGACTAGAAATCTTGATCCGTAATTGTCTTGAATTTCTAATCATTAGTAGCAAAATTGTGATCAGAGATTGCAATTGGAGAATACAACCTAAGTTAAATAATCCGAGCTTGTGTGTTGATTGCTTAGATCAACCTATCTTTCTTATCGTAATGCATCCATTGAATTAAATTTAGAGAGCTTGTTCTAGGTTGTTTAATGGATAGAGATTAAATAAAGAGCCTGTTTTATTTAACAACAAAGTAAGGAAAGATTGGGATAACAGAGCTTATTGTTATCTACGGTTGATAATTTCAATGGTGTAATTGGATGATAATTCTACAATTAATTCGCAAATCCATATCTTGTGGTGGAGAATGATCCCTTGACCAGATTTCTGTCATTGATTAATTCCCATTTCAATTAAGTTTGCATTGTGTTATTCATTAATTACCGTCGTATTCTGTTTTTCATCTAGTTAATCAACCAACAAAACCCCCCCATTTGGTTAATTGTTGCTGGAAATAACAAATTCAATTAGAATCAATCCTCGTGGGAATGATATCTTACTTATCACTTTATTACTTGTGTGACTAGTATACTTGCTAGTTTCGAACGCATCACATCTTTAAACTTCAACTAGACAAGAAGGTAGTATAAGGCATCTTCATAGGCTACAGTACAAAATCCAAGGCTTACAAAGTTTTTCAGCCACAAACGGGAAATATTATCGTAAGCAGAGATGTACACTTTGGGGAACATGAAGAATGGAACTGTAGGACTTTAAAGGACTCAAATCAACTAAACCTAAACTTTCCTATTAGAAATGTCGAGGGCAGAGAAATGAAGATTGGCAAAATGAGATGGTGGATAACATTCCAGTCAAAGGTACTAGATTGCTTTCTTATGTTTATCATAGATGCAACATTGCAGTTTGTGAGCCTACAGGTTTTGAAGAAGCAAAACTTGATCGAAACTAGATGGTTGCAATGAAGAAGGAGCTATACATGATCGAGAAAAACAAGACAGGGTAGCTTGTTGACAGACCTCAAGATAGACAAATCATTGGAGTCAAATAAATGTTCAGAACCAAGCTCAATGCTGATGGCTCCATCAACAAGCATAAGGCAAAGCTTGTGGTTAAAGGCTATGCTCAAATTTTTGGAGTGGACTACTCAAACACATTTGCACCCTACTTGTTGTTGCAACATAAAAGGGCTAGAAAGTGTACCAGTTGGATGTTAAATCAGCATTTCTAAACGGTTTCTTGCAAGAAGAAATCTATGTTGAACAACCCGAAGGCTTTGTGAAGAAAAAGGAAGAAGACAAAGTTTATCTCCTTAAGAAGGCTCTCTATGGATTGAAGCAAGCTCCAAGAGCCTGGTATAGCAGAATTGATAATCATCAGCTAAGTTTAGGGTTTGATAAAAGCCTATCTGAGTCCACTCTTTACGTCAAGCACTGTGAGGTTGACATTCTTGTTATTTCTTTTTATGTTGATGATCTTTTGGTGACTGGAAATAATGCAGCTTTGATTGATGAATTTAAGCATTGATGACTTATTTTCTCATAAGGGAGATCAAGCAAAGTCAAGATGAAGTTTTCATTTGTCAAAAGAAGTATACAAAGGAAATTCTCAAGAAGTTTTATATGGAAGATTGCAAGTCAATTAGCACTCCTATGAATCAAAAGAAAAAGTTGAGCAAGGAAGATGGAATCGCAAAAGTGGATGAGGCACACTTTAGAAGTTTAATTAGGTGCCTAATGTATCTTACAGCAACAAGACCTGACATCTTGATTGCTATGAGTATTTTATCTCGGTTCATGCACTGTGCAAGTGAAATACACTTGAAGGCTGCTAAGAAGGTGATTAGATACATCAAAGGCACACTCAACTTTGGCATCAAGTTTAAGAAAAACAAGGAGTTCAAGTTGTTTGGTTTCTCTAATAGTGAGTCGGCAGGATCTATTGATGACATGAAAAGTACCTCAAAGTACTAATTTAGTTTTGGATCAAGAGTTTTTTCATGGATTCAAAAAAACAAGAAATAGTAGCTCAATCTACAGTTGAAGCAAAGTTTGTAACAGCAACAACTGTTGTAAATCAAGCTTTGTAGTTGAGGAAGATATTAAGTGATCTACATTTTGAGCAAAAAGAAGACACTAACATCTTTGCTGATAATCAAACTGTAATAGCTATTTCTTACAATCTAGTTTTTCATGGGAAAACTAAACATTTCAACATCAAGCTGTTTTTCTTGAGGGAAGTGTAGAAGGATGGTGCTATAACTCTTGTTTATTACAAAACTAAAGAGCAAATAGCTAATGTTTTTACTAAACCCTTTCTAGTTAGCAAGTTCGAGTTCTTGAGAATGAAAATTGGTGTTTGCAGTCTCTAAAGCAAGGAGTGTTAGCTATTGTGCTTAAGACTGCTGCCACATTTGCAGAATGTTTTCTTTTTGTTCTGTTTTGTATATTTCACAATTTGATTCCTAGTTTCCAAGAGGCTGTTAATATTCTGTTTTTATGTATTTAATTGTGGCCTAATTGTAGGACATGATCTTAGTGGTTAGTTATTTTTAAGTCCTTAAATGTAAGTACCGAATTCAAAGAATTAGATCTCTCTTTTCTTTGACATAATCTCTAGTGTTCTTTATTGAAAAACTTTTATTCCTTCCTTCAAAGTCGTCTTTGTTTTTCTATTGCAACTTTACAAATAACAACACATATGAGGATCAACAATAACTCGATTGCTTCGACTGTCTATATCCATTGGAATGCTCGCTTTCATAGTGGAGATATAGCTGATGTGCAGATCACCTACCGAGAGACAAATAATTCTTAGGAGAATACTAGTTTGTCTTACATAATTAATCTAAAAAAGATTCTACCCGAGTCGGTGCTTGTTGGATTTTCAGCTGTAACAAGCGAACATGTAGAGCGTCATACACTTGAATCATGGGAGTTCAGTTCAAGTTTGGATATAAAGGAGAAACATAAAGTAGATGCAAGAAAGATGAGAACAATAGTTACGGTAACAATTCTCATGGGTTTTTTGATAATTGGAGTGAAAAGGAAATTATTGGTAACATTTCTACCAAGGTGGAGGCAAATGAAACGAAAATCTTTAAAGAAAATGAACTTAACCTTGAGTAATAATGTTGAGCATGCCAGAGATGTAGGATCGAGAAGATTTTCACACAAGGATCTTTCTTTTGCCACCAACAAAATTTTTAGATGAAGGGAAGTTGGGTGAAAGAGGATTTGGTGTTGTTTACGAGGGTTACTTAATTGCTTTAGATATGGCTGTTGCTATGAAAAAAAATATCAAGAGGTTCCAAACAAGGGGAAAAACAATACATAAGGTTAAGACTAGTAGCCAATTGAGGCATCCGAATCTTGTGGAACTTATAGGTTCGTGCCATGAAAAAGGTGAATTCGTGCTTGTCTATGAGTTCATGACAAATAGGAGCCTAGATTCTCTTTCTTTGGTAATAAGAGTCCTCTCACATGGACTGCAAGGTACAAGATATCTCATGGTTTGGCATCTGCTTTGCTCTATCTACACCAAGAGTGGAAAATATGTGTACTGCATTGGGATATCAAATCAAGTAACATATCATTAGATTCTGATTTAATGTAAAGTTAGGTGACTTTGGGTTGGTACGATTCATGCATCACAAGTTAGGTCATCTCAGGACAACCGGGTTGGCTGGAACTATTGACTATTTGGCTTCTGAGTACATAAGCACTGGTAGGGCTAGTAAAGGGTCGGATGTTTTTGGCTTTGGAGTAGTTGCCTTAGAAATTGCTGCTGCAAGAAATTCAACGAATTATATGAAGGAAAATTCTGAAATTGGATTGGTAGAGCGAGCTTGGGATCTTTATAGAAATGGAAAGCTTCTCTTGGGTGCAAATGAGAGATTAAATATGAATTTTGATTAGCAACAAGTGGAGTGTTTGATGATTGTTGGACTATGGTGTGCTCACCCTGATCGCAATTTCAGGCCTCCATAAGACAAGCAATTCAAGCTCTTACTTTTGAGATAATGATGCACAATCTTCCTACAAAAATGCATGTCCCTCAATATGGACCACCAACTTCATCAATAATTTCCAACAAAAATGCATGTCCCTCTATATGGAGTGCCAACACCATATGTAAGTTCCAGTTTGCCTTTTATAACAAATTCAAGCATTGAATTTGGTCGTTGAACTTCCTTATATTTTTTGTACTTTTCCTTTGTTGAAATAATAAAATAATAATACTCTTACAAATTTATTTTTTACATACTTAACATACAAACTGATATAGCATGATTTGATTGAAAGAGAGAATTTAAAAAATAAGTTATATTAATTAAAGTTAATGATGTGGTGATCATTGGTACTCAATGGATGAGCCTTATCCATATTAAACCGTTTCAAAAGCTTTTCTGTATATGCTGATTGGTAAATAAATATGCCGTCAGAGTTATGCTCGATCTACAGGCCGAGACAATATTTCGTTTTTTCTAAATCTTTCATTTCAAATTCTCTCATCAAATATTCAGCCGCATTTTGGATTTCTTCAGGGGTTCCAATTAAATTCATGTCATCAACATATACTGCTATAATAGCAAAACCAGATTCTGATCTTTTTATAAACACACAAGGGCATATGGGATCATTAATGTACCCTTCTTTAATCAAGTATTCACTAAGACGATTGTACCACATTCTCCCAGATTGTTTCAATCCATATAAGGACCTCTGCAACTTAAGTGAATACATACTCCTTGGTTGTGTTTTAATTGCTTCAGACAATTTAAATCCTTCAGGGAGTTTCACATATATATCAGAATCTAATTTACCATACAAGTAAGCAGTTACCACATCCATAAGGCGCATGTGAAGTTTTTCCAAGACTGCCAAACTGATCAAATATCTAAAAGTGATAATATCCATTACTGGAGCATAAGTTTCATCAAAATCAATACCCAGTCTCTGAGAAAAACCTTGAGCTACTAGCCGGGCTTTATACCTGGCAATCTCATTATTCTCATTTCGTTTTCTAGTAAATACCCATTTATATCCAACGGGTTTGACATCTTTAGGCGTTTGGACTACAGGTCCAAAGACTTCACGTTTGGCCAAAGAAGATAATTCTGCTTGAATTGCTTCTTTCCATTTAGGCCAGTCATGCCTTTGTCTACATTCATCTACTGTGTGTGGTTCAAAGTCATTGATGCGTTCAAAACTAGCAAGTATACTAGTCGCACAAGTAATATAGTGATAAGTAGATATCGTTCCCACGAGGATTGATTCTAATTGAATTTGTTATTTTCCAGCAATAATAAACTAAACAGGGGGGGTTTTGTTGATTGATTAACTAAACTTAATACGAAAGCAAATGAAGAATAACACAAAGCAAAGTTAAATGGAGTGAAAAATCAATGAGAGACACTTGGTTAAGAGTTCATTCTCTGCCACAAGATATGAATTTGTGAATTAACATAGAATTGTAATCCAATTACAGCATTGAAGTTATCAACCGTAGATAACAACAAGCTCTGTTATCCCAATCTTTCCTTACTTTGTTGTTAAATAAAACAAGCTCTTTATTTAATCTCTATCCATTAAACAACCTAGAACAAGCTCTCTAAGTTTAATTCAATGGAAGCATTACGATGAGAAAGATAGGTTGATCTAAGCAATAATCACACAAGTTCGGATTATTTAACCTAGGTTGTATTTTCCAATTGCAATCTCTGATCACAATTTTGCTACTAATGATTGGAAATTCATGACAATTACGGATCAAGATTTCTAATCTAGCAATAGACAACAACAGATTATATTCAGTTGGCCATTCCAAATACAATCAGTAAGCAATCATAAGCATTAGATATGGGAAAATACAAGCAACTTCAATTAGAGAATTGGATAACAATTTCTTACACAATCAACTCACAAAATCCATATCAAGGGCTTTGAAATCACCCTCAACCAATTCAGATTTAGTTACACATATTCAATCAGAATAACAAATACAATACAGAGAAATTCCAGAATTGAAAAGGAAAGAAAGAACTTAGCAAATTCTTTGAAAATCTTCTTTGTAGATGAATCTTCTTGGAATTGTAGTTCCTCCTCTTTCAAAATCTTCTTTCTCCTTCAAGAACTCCAAGGGATGAGAGAAATCCAGAAATGCAGCCTCCTCCCACGTTTTCCCCTCTTCAAGTTATGAAAATAAAACCCTAAAATGTGTTTAAATACTCTGCTACAGTAACTTGCTACAGTGTCCCGTATTATACATGCTACAGTGATTGTGGAATTACATTTCTATACTTCTCACACTGTTTTGATTACAACTTTGGTACACTGAATGGATTATAAACCGTAAATTTCTCCAGAAAATAGACTTCGAGAGCTTTCCAACGGTATATAATATGTCATCGGGTTCATTGTATATCAATACAATTAAATCCGAGAAGATGGTTGACTAGCAGAGGTGAAAATGAAGGGTTTTACTCCATTTTTGTGCAAGTTGCTCCAAAACTCCTACAAACATCAAAACCACACAAAAACATAAAAATACCAAGGAATATAGCAAAGAAACATGGACGAATTGATATGAAAATGATATATAAATAGACACTTATCAGTCATCATTCATAATATTAGTGGCTACTGCAAATGAAAATACATCGTCAATGACAGTTTCATCACGTTTCCACATTTCTCTAGTATAAGCATATAATAGAAATTTCCTCATTTTTAAATTTAGCTATTACTTCAGGAACATGCATTTCATCAACAACTTGTGCCTCTTCAGTGGCAGTTGTCTCTTTAGGAACATTTGCCATTTCAGGAGACAAATCAGAGAATGTGGATTCTTTAGCTCGATCATTATTTATATCAGGACCATTATTAATCAATTTTCTTTTTCGAGGGATAGCATCTTTTGATCCAAGGGGTCTGCCACGCTTTTGGCGTGCAACAGTTTGATTATTCATTGTCGCTTTAGGGGTTTGCTCAACAGGAATCTCAATTCGAGCCGGTGTATTTGCAGCATGTATATGTTATTTTGTTATCTTGGCTATATCAGTAAATGCATCTGGCATCTGATTAGCGATAGTCTGAAGATATATCATCCTTTGCACTTCATTTTCACATTGAGATGTGCGAGGATCAAGATGAGACAATGTTTTCACATTCCAAGAAAGTTCTGGATTTCTTTCAGGAGGCACATGCCCAACTTCGAGAGGCATTTTCTTTTTTCCTAAAGGTGGGAAAACTGTCTCATCAAAATGACAATCTGCAAATCGTACAGTAAAAATATCACCCGTCATGGGTTCCAAATATCTGATAATAGATAGAGAATTGTAACCTACATATATCCCGAACCTGCGTTGAGGCCCCATTTTTGTCCGCTTCGGGGGAGCAATGGAGACTTGTACGGCACAACCCAAAATTTTTAGATGGGATGTATTGGGTTGTTGGCCAAGTACAAGTTGTATTGGTGAATATTCATGATAAGCAGTGGGCCTTAATCTGATCAATGATGCAGCATGTAAAATAGCATGGCCCAAGACAGAGGTTGGCAACTGTGTTCTCAATAATAAAGTTCGTGCAATTATCTGCAGTCGCTTTATAAGTGATTCTGCCAAACCATTTTGGGTATGGACATATGGGACAGGATGCTCAATATAAATTCCAACGGACATACAATAATCATCAAAAACTTTTGATGTAAACTCACCAGCATTATCCAAACGTATGGACCTAATAGGATAATATGGAAAATGTGTCCGTAATTTTATAATTTGAGCAAGTAGCTTTGTAAATGCAATATTTCTAGTTGATAAAAAACATACATGAGACCACCGTGCAGAAGCATCAATTAGAGCCATAAAATAGCGAAAAGGTCTACTCGGTGGATGAATAGGTCCACATATATCCCCCTGGATTCTTTGTAAAAATGATGGGGATTCTTGACCAATCTTAGAGAAAGATGATCTAACAATCAATTTTCCTTGCGAACAAGCGGTACAAGTAGTTTCATTGGACAGAAGGATTTTCTGACTCTTTAGTGGGTGTCCATTTGTATTCTCAACAATTCTACGCATCATTGATGATCCTGGGTGACCAAGACGGTCATGCTATAACATAAAAGTCTTAGGATCATTAAACTTCTGTTTCATAACAGCGTATGTTTGAATGGACCTTATATATGTATAATATAAACCAGAAGAGAAAGCTTTAAGCTTCTCTAATATTAACTTCTGTCCTGAGACATTTGAAGTAATACAAAGAAATTCAATATTATTTTCACAACATGTCTCAATATGATATCCATTATGTCTTATATCTTTGAAACTGAGTAAATTTCTTCTTGATTTGCTTGAATATAAGGCATTATTAATATTCAACTTAGTACCATTTGTCAGCATTATTGTGGCTCTTCCAGAGCCCTCAATCATGTTTACGGACCCTGATATAGTGTTAACCTTTACTTCCAGAAAGGTTAAATTTAGGAAATATTTTTTATCTTTAAGAATTGTATGTGTGGTTGCACTATCAACTAGGCACAAATTTCCATCATATTTAGGCAAATCTAAAGTCTTGATGTCCATTCCCTTTCATTACAAAAGTTTACATTAGATATGATTTTATGCTAAACAAAAACATATCAAAACTGTTTATAACGAAAGTACATAAAAGATAGATCAAAACAAAAATTAAAATCATTACAAAATATAACAAAAGCGAGAAAGTAATAGTTATTCAGTTGGCTGGGGCATTTTCAGTAATCATTATCTGGCCAATAGCTTCATCTGAACTAGGAAAGAAATCTGAGATATCAAAATCAGTGTCACCTACTGGGTCATCTATATAATTTGTCTCAACATTCTTTCCCTTATTATTTATGGAAGCCTGATACAGATCCACTAAATGCTTTACTGTACGGCAAGTACGTGACCAATGGCCCTTTGCGCCACATCTATAGCAAGTACTTTCATTGCTTCTTTGTGGTTTGAGTTGATGACCTTTTTCTTTGTCATATGTCGAGTCATTTCTGTTCCACTTCTGGTGGTTTGGTTTAAATTTCTTGAAATGGCCAGCTCTAGGTTGGAACATTTTTCTGCCAAAACCACGATCACTCTTGCCACCACGTTTATTAAATGACATAGCATTCACTTCAGGGAATGCTGTAGATCCAGTGGGACGTAATTGATGATTTTTCAATAGGATTTCATTGTTTTGCTCAGCAACCAAAGGATATGATATCAACTCAGTGTATTTCTTAAATTTGCGCTCTCGATATTGTTGCATCAGGATCATGTTGGAGGGATGAAATGTAGATAGTGTTTTCTCTAACATCTCCTCTTCAGTAACAGTTTGTCCATAGTACCTCAATTGAGATACAATTCTGAACATGGCTGAATTATATTCGCTTATTGTTTTGAAATCCTGAAGTCTCAAATTCTGCCATTAGAATCGGGTCCTTGGCAATATTATTGTTCTTTGTTGATCAAATCTTTCTTTCAAATTATTCCAAAGAGCTAATGGATCAGTTATAGTTGTATATTCAGATTTTAGGCCTTTACTTAAATGATGACACAATAATATCATGACCTTAGACTGATCCTGTAGGGATGCAGTATTTTCATTTGTTATGGTGTGTCCGATGCCCATGGAATTCAAGTGAAGTATAACATCATTAGTCCAATCTGAATAATTATCTCCATTATGCAACAATGGCTCAAACATCAATTTTTCGAAATTTGCCATTATCTAATCAAAATGAACAATTTTAATCATTAGGAATTAGAACTTCAGGCTCTAAGTTGGATTAATATTGATAGTTTAAATAATAACGCAAGTAATGTAAATTAATTGCCAAAAGACTTAAAGTCACAGCCAAATGAATTTGGGCAAGAAAACTTTAAGTCGCGGCTGTAAACAAATAAATTTGAAACGTAAATGATAACACAAGCAATACAATAAGAATATGAACATAATAAAGTAAGATAGATAATAAAATGATTTTTAATATTATAAAACTAGCCTTATTTTCTGACGTGAAAGATTCAATATAATGGCAACCACAGAGCATACTCATAGGGTAGTTAACATATATTTAATATTAACAAGAACAAATTAAGAATAAAAATTGATCGAATAATAATTGAAAAAAGATGGTAAGATAAACAACATACCTCCGAAAAAATAATTTGTGCTGATAACGTGTTATGAGTTAAGTGAATAAAAGTATGGATTGGTATAAGTGGTGTAATGAAGTTTACTTATATGTAATAGAAGTAACAAAAGGAGGTGAAGCAAATGTGAATCACTCCTAGAATACAAAGCAAATTAATGGTAGAAATAAAGAAACAAGTGAAAGAATGAGAAAATGAGAGAATTTTCCTTGTCCAATTCTTTCTTCACATTACAAGTGTTGGGTGCCTATTTATATAGGTGTATGAACCGTCATGGCTTCTCATTTGCACAAATCACATAATTGTGCTTAATAATAAATCAATTAAAATATGACACACACATTTCTCACATGGACATACACATTTCTCACATAGACATACATAAGTGGTAACTCCACTAATCATACAAGTGGTAGTAATCCACTTATATTTTTATAACATAGATCTCCACTATCTCTAGATTTCCAATACATAATACACAAGAATAAGCCTTTTAATGGAAAGGTTTGGCACTATTGTCTCAAAATTAGGGGTGACAATTCGTGTTTTGCGGGTCGTGTCGAGTTGTGACACGATAAAGATTGACTCAACACGAACACGACCCGTTTATTATTCGTGTCACTAAGAC
This sequence comes from Boswellia sacra, assembly GCA_013180625.2. Taxonomy (NCBI): domain Eukaryota; kingdom Viridiplantae; phylum Streptophyta; class Magnoliopsida; order Sapindales; family Burseraceae; genus Boswellia; species Boswellia sacra. Next base: position 15,192 of record SNVD02008144.1, on the reverse strand, counting down.
TCAACACGAACACGACACGATTATTAAACAGGTAACACGACACGACACGCTAACACGAATAATAAAGGGGTCGTGCTCGTGTTAGACATGAACACGTCCCGTCTAACACGATTAAGATACATTTACATGATTGACACGATTATAACCCGTTAACACAATTATGACACGTTACAGAATTAGGTTTCCAATTTTTGTTAAATGACAAAAATATCCTAAGTTTTAAAATTTATTAGGTTTTAAAATTTTATTTTATTTTAAAATTCGGATACATGTAGGGACTAAAATGTCTAAAACTATAATATTAAGTTTAGTATTTTTAAATTTAAAATTATTTTGTAATCGTGTCAATATTCGCGTTAATCATATTATCGTGTCAATTGTGTATAATATTTATTCGTGTTATTCGTATTACTTGTGTCATGAACGTGTTTGTGTCATAATTGTATTCGCGTGTTGAAGACTCGCAACCTGAACACGACACGATTATTAAACGGGTTGACATCTCTGACACGAACATGAATATGCCAAAATCCAAACCCGCTTAAACCCGTGTCGTGTTAAGTCGTGTTCGCATATCATGTCGAAAATTGCCACCCCTACTCAAAATTAATAGCTTGGATTACTTGTCTAATTAAGGGCCTCAAATTGCAATAGGGGTGAGCATACGATGACCCAATTATATCATCAAACGTTGCATTCTTGTTCACTAAGATTCATACTCAATCGCTTATCAGCTGTTAGCTAAAAGAAATTCTCTTCTTCCATAAAAATCTCAAACCGACTCTACCAACTTTGATTCAGGATTTTCTTTCATACTATAATTTGACTTTCTTCCAATAGTAATTTCCAAGGTAAAGTACCCCAAAGCTGAATGCATCTGACTTTTTACCAGCCTTGTGGTGCAGTAGTAAACTGAATAGGATAACATAATTCCGTTTACTAGGATTGGAAATAAGAGGCAACAAGATTGCAACAGAAGTACTCATAATTTAATAATTAAGGTGAGTATTCTTTTGGATAATCAAGCCAAGGATGTTGAACTATTGGCCATACTCTCCTCATTGTTGAATATGGCAATTACTGGGAGACACTACAAAAAAATTATCTCATACAAGTCGCCTCTTTGTGACGGCATTGAAGAGCAGCTGTGAATGACTTAAATCAAAAACACGAATACCTCCAAATAAGGGGGCAAACGCCTCGACGCAAATGAGATACCAATCCCTTCACTCCTCAATCGTTTAATTTGTCTTTGTAAACCTAGAAATAAAACCATTGCAAGTCATTTCTCCTTCAAATCAAGTGTGTCTCTCCATTTCGATCTTAGATTAATTGGTTTCCTCCTCTTCTCCATCATGACTCTCTCTTTCGCTTCCTCCATTTCCATTTGTAGATTAAGGTTTCACAAAAATCTAGCTCATTTGTAGATTAATCTCTTTTCGCTTTCTCCTTCAAATCAACTGCCGCAGATTAAGGTTTCGCAGAAATCTCATTTGTAGATTAAACTCTTTTGTAGATTAAGGTTTCGCTAAATAAGATTTTTTTTTTCTTAATTTGTGGAGACCATGCCAATCTTAGATCCATTCTACATGGGGAGTTGCTCCCCGTACCCAGGTTTAGCTTTCATTTCTCCCTTTTAAAGGAATTTCTGTTTTCAATAAAGATAAAGTAATTCTATAAAAACTTAGAAGATCTCCTTTGCTTTTTTATGTTAGAAATTCATATAAATTTGCTTTATGTTGATATTTTTTATATTTTTCAATTTCTGCAGTTGTCATCTTATCAAGCACTTAATATATATATATGAATTTTTTTTTATAAGTATTTTGCATTTAACAAGCTTGAAAGCCTAAAATCAATTTCATGTTGATTTAAGATTCTGAAATCCATTTGGTCTCCCGGGGTTCTAATTTGGTTTGTGGAATTAAAATTTCACATTATGGATGAAGCTTTTGAAGTGGGTGAAATTGTATTGCTAAATCACATGTTCGGTGGTTGTGCTGATCTTTAATGTTTTAGGCCACGTTAGTGAATACTGATATTCTTGTTGTTAGAAACTTTCAACTTCTGTTTCATAGTGATCTTATTGAGAATCCAGACTAAGCATCTGTGTCTCACTTGGTGGTTTATTAAACAATTTGTGAATCTCATGAAATTCCTATAAACTTATTGTTCATATTACTTTTCTAGGTTTCTTTTGGTTCTATTTTTTCGTGTATTTGATTTTATGTAGTGTAGAAGCAAGGGAAAAGGGAAGTTGTGGGAACTGGCCGGCTGCTCTCCTTATGCTTGTCTTATTAGTTTCATGTTTATTTATTGTTCAAAATATACTCTGCTGCTAGATCTCTTGTTGATTTTTCCCCTTTTAATTCCTATTGCTATATATTTATAAATTTTTCCTGAGTTGGCAGAGCTGCTTGACATTAGATAAACTTTAGGTACTGTTATTTAGTGTATGGTTCTTAATGTGATTGTTGGTAAAACTGTGATATGTTGATTCATGCATTGTAAAAACAGCAGTTAATGGTTTTCTAAATTCTACGATGCGCTTGAAGTTTTCTCCTTTACTATTATATTATATTACCAATTGATTAATCTTTTTATTCATGCGTTATAATGGTTGTTGACTTATTAAGTGACTGCACGCCTCAGCCTTTTACAATCCCTGTCTGCCATATTTGTTTCCCAGCCAAATAAAATAAAACGCATGAATTAATCAAATTAGAGCTGTTTAATGCGTTTGTTAACTTTCAGCCTTTAAAATTGATATCAAAGAATATTAAAATCTGGCATTTGCCCTGTCCAGTTTTGTTCACTGGGGAACTTGGTGCCTGTTAGCAAAGCTAATGCATGGTGTATACAATCCTAGATATGAGCAAGTAGAAGTAATCATTGATTCATTGCAGTAATCATTCCAATAACAAACAAAATATACTGATGATGATGATGATGAGAGAGAATGAGAATCCTACAACAATCAGTATGACAAGTATAATACATGCTTGCATAAACTAACATTATAAACATTTTTTTTGAAAAAATTACTATTTACATAAAAAAACAAAAATACAAGATACGAGAGGCAAACCCCAAGAAGAGTACCTAGTACTCACAAGTCTAAAAGGAAAAAACAAAGCCCAAAGGCCCCAAACAAAACAAACGAAACATAGAGTCAAAGGCTCCAAACAAACAGAAGATGGCATATTGACCCAAAAGTTACCACAACAAAACTATCATCACCAAAACAGCAGAACAAAAGGGCGCATTGGCCCAAGAAACAAAAAACAAAGTTGAAGAAACAAAACTAACGATGTAGGCCCCATTTGGCACGAAGCTGAGGAGTGATCACATACTTGGCCTCCAATGTTAGAAGCCGAGAGCGAACCAAAGCAAAAATCTCATCAATCACCTGACGACGAGTTGGATGACGCTGTTGATACACACAATCATTTCTCTTATACCATAGAAAATAAACTATAGCAGAAAAGACCAAACGTGCAAGGATATGTCCAAAATTCTTCCTGCCCTAAAGATGAAGAGAAGCCCAATGAAGTAGAGAGAGCCAACCAAAAGATGGCCAAACAATGAGTGTCTTAGCTGAAATCTCCCCCCATACAAAAGACGAGAAAGGACAGCTAAAGAAAAGATGCTCGTGAGTCTCATTTGCTGAAGCACAAAGAACACAGCCAGAAGAAGATAACATGCCATGACGCCATAGTCGATCCATAGTACGAGGACGACCCAATGAAGCAAGCCATAGAATAAAGGAGTACCTTGGAACATGGCCAGGGAACCAGAGAAGATGATGAAAGGAGTTCACCGATCGTCTACTCCGTAATAATTCCCATGCTGAGTCAATGGAGAAAATACCAGAAGTGTGGCCCTTCCAAATAATATGGTCAGGAGTCCCCATCATAGGCCGGATGCTAACAGAGTCCCAAACCTGTCCAAAGACCGGTCCACCATTAGGAAAAGTCCAATCCCCATCCTGAATAATAGCTGAGACCTTGGCATCTGAGGGAAGACCTGTAGACGAAAGAGTCCTGAAAAACTGTGATGATGTGATAGAGTTTCCTAGTTCATTCCCTATCACACTAGGTATCATGAATCATTACCATGGCTAATCCTTCTTTCATAAGCTGATATTGAAACACCTATATATATAATTACGCGGTGGTGTAACCCAAAAATTTTTGTTCAGGTGGGCTAAAATTTTTTTGTCAATGTTTAATATATAGCAAAATTTTATCATGAAAAAAAGTCTAAATATATAAATATGTAAGGTAAGCAAAGTATTATTTATATATTAAATTAGTAATTTAAAGAAAAAGATGGAATGGATAATGCAAAGTTATAATTTATAAATTGAGATTTCAATGATTACATTTTATAAAAAAAATCATAAAAAGAGAATCAATATTGCATAAAGAAAATTTTTATTTTAAATATGGTATATATAAGATTTAAAGTGAATATTTTTTATATAGATCTTTTGTTTTTCTCGAGTTTGAATGGATTTGTTTTTCTTGAGTTTGGATGGATTATAGGAAATGAATTTTGTTTGAAAGGAAGGATATAAGCGTTATAATTTGAACATTTGGTACCAAAGTGAGAATTTTCCAAAAACTTGGCTGGGCAACCGCCTGCTGGCTCCGCCAGTGTAATTGCAAGCATAACATGGTCGCATTCGTATAATATCCTCAAAGCGGGTCGCTTGATTAATTTTCTGTCAGGCATCTTCTCTGGTTCTGACTCCTTAGACTGTAAAATATGATTTAAATAATAATCATATACTCTCCTACTTTTTCTTAATTAATCTATGCAGAAAGGAATGTTTCCAAACTGTCAAGAGTTACATTCAAGCAGCTATCAAATTCTTAACTAATAATCAACTTTATCCTATTATTATGAAAGTATGTTTCAATATTATTACTATTATTATGAAAGTATGTTTCGGTATTATTACCTTTCAACTCTTTGCTACGAATTTCGCATGCTCTTTTATCAAGCAGCATTTAATTATTTATCGTATGGCAACTACGCAGGTACTTAATCAATTTTAGACTTCTGAACAGTATAGAAACTTTAGATTATTTAGAAAGTGAAAAGTTTTAAAGTGAGATTGTACTTGATTGAGACTTCAGAACTTGGTCACAATACTTTAATTTTATGGCTATGGCAATAAAGTGATTAACTTTATGGCTATCTCAAAAGCTATGAAATTAATAAACAAATGATAGCATGTGAATGATATGATGTTGATGATATAATGATGTATTAAGAAGCTGGTCTCACTAAAAGAAAATATACCAATTACTTTGATTTTACTCCCAAGTTTATATATATTTAAAATAGACATTTTAATGGTTTGTTAAAATTAGTTTCGCTTAAAAATATTGAATATTCAATTTGTTATGAATTTTTGAAGTTGACTCTATAGTGCTAGAATTTCAGTTTTTCGGCCGGATATCAATTTTAGGAAAATTATTTGAGGAATCTAGAGGTGGCATAAAATTATGAAATTTGACAGATTAATTTGCTTATCCTTGTATCTAGTTTAAATCTGGAAAGTTTTATGACTTTAAGTAATAATGGTGAATTGTTATATATATTTTAATGATAAAAAGTCAGTTCTTCAAATTGTTTACGGAGAATTGATGGACCATAAAACGTAAATTATTTGGATTAGCTCCTGAATTCAGAATGCTACGAAATTTCACATAGTTTTATATTTATATGTTTAGAAGGTCATTATAAAATCTTGAACCATTTGGATGAGTTGATTATTTGTTAAAAATCCAAAAACCAGAATTGCTCTGCTTTGGAAGTCTGAAAGTGAGGCAATTAGTATATGATCAAACTATGATATGAAGTTGATTATTGAAGATCTTAAGAATTCAAGGTTATTTATGAATTTAATATGATATGATGAGTTTTTTTGTGATGTTAGAACAAAAAAACAAAGTGAAGAATTCAAAAGGAGGCATAATCTTTGTCATTTGACACTGAGAAGAATTTTTAAATGTTCTCTGTCTTGCAGAGTGCTTGTAATATGCAGATGGTGGGGGTTGAGGATACGGCAAAGTTGCTTGAGAAGCAGCTTGCGTTGACGACGCTAGAGGAAGCATTGACACTTGCTCGTGCATTCAGTCCTTACCTCAATTTAATGGGAGTAGCGAAGACTCATCTTAGGTAAAATTTGTTTCATCTTTTGTTTATTGCTTCAGCAGCATGTTCGATCATTTTAGTTTTAATAATTTTGGACAGCAGCATGTTCGATCATTTCATTTTAGTTTTGATAATTTTGGACAGATAAATGATTTCAAGTATACAAACAGTAAAAATTATTTATGTTTTTTCATCACGTAATTCTAGCCATATTAATATGATATTGTCTATTTTAGACCAATTCCATATTGATTTGTTTTTAGACTTTACCCAAAGACCTCATACCAATGAAGATATTTATCCATACTTATATATCTATGATCCTCCCCATGTCTAGCCAATGTGCGACTTTGATCGCACATCCAATAATTCTTTAGTATGAAACTAACAGGTTAACAATCCTACTTTGGTTTTGCAAAGCTAGAAAAAAAAAATGCAAAGCTTCAAGTTGTTAATAGTTTTGACGCAGCTTACATATTAAAATTTTATCTTTTACAACCCTTCTCCTTGGCCGTGATGTACAGTGCAACATAATTTGTTCTTTATTCTTTTCGCTTTTTTCTATTAAAGAAGTCATTATTGGTTGTTTGAAAAAGAACGATTCACTAGTTGAAAACAATAGTATTTTGATGCCTTCATCGTCATCCTTTTATATTTATGGTTTCTACTTTCTAATAGAACATTTTACTTATATTTTAATTATGTCATTTTTCATTTTCAAATCTTATTTTCTTTCCCTTCTTTATTCAATTTTGAGTTGTTTGTAATTGAGACCACAGTTTCACTGTTGATGTCTAAGGGTCATGATTCTGTTGGTGGGTTATCTCTAAAACTGAAGGTAGTTGTCCATTTCTAGCATTGCAACTAACTTTTTTTTTTCCTAGAAAATTTTGCTTGTGGTATCCTTGCGGTTGTATTTCAAATTGTGTTCGTAGAAGGCAATTGTCCATGGATGTGTATACATTTTCTATAGATCTCCAAACTCTAAGTAGGAATAACTTTTGCTGCTGTTGTCGTACATATGATAGGAGTGTCTGAAGTTTATCAAAGGACATACACATGATAAGAATATTGGTCCACTGACAGAGGTCAAATTTTTTTGAAACTATATTTTACTCTATAGTTTTTAAATTAAACAGATTACCTTTATATTGTTTCAATTATTTCTGCAGAAGTTACTTAAATCTCGCATGGAACTTTACCCTGTCCTACGCACAGCTCATCAAAGAGCAAAAGACTTGCTCTTCCTGGACCTTTCTTTGACTTCAGCTATTAGAACGACGATGGAAAGGGGGATCAAAGGACCCAACTTTGCTAACCCACCTTTATTTGATTTTCTTTTTCTTTTAATAACAAAGAAAAAGTATATAATTGATTTGTCTAATTCCAATACTTTTCACTAGAGCGACAACTATATTTGTGCTTCTTTTTGTTGTGATTGTGAAACAGGAAATCATGTTCTTCATTACCTTAGTGCTTGAAAGTTTATACCTCTTATTGGTCGACAATGCAGGCCTCATTTACTGCCCAAAGGTGTATCTTTCCCCAACGCTCAAATATATTTGTATATCTTTATGATGATGAGATGATGGGTTTCATTCTCTTCATATTCTATATACTGGTAATTAATTTTTAAGTTTTTAAGTTTTTCATATCCTGACTTAAAAAGCTGATTGAATTTATGCATATGTTGGTTTTATGCTGCTCTAAAGGATTCAAATGATATGGTGGATTCCTTTATATTCATTATCTTTGATATATACATGTATAAAATATTTTTTAATTATATTCTTCTTTCGTTTAAGGTTTGGAAACATTTGACGTTAATAGACTGAAGATTTCAACAATATATTAGAGTTTTATTTATTCTTTTATCTAACATACTTGATCTTGTTGAATTTATTACTTTTGTAATTTAAGTATTTTTATATTTTAAATTAGAATATGTTTTATACTTTATATTAATTCATTAAATTTTAATTCTACAAAAATCTCTCAAAATTTTTATTGGTTATTAAATGGTATGATATTTAATAGATTTAATATGAAGATGATAAATTAAAATTAACTTAAATCATATATAAATCATATTGAAAATTTATGAAAAGGGGTAAAATGACAATTTTAATAAAGTTAAATTTATTAAAAAACCTGTAACTTTATAAAATATAAAATCAAGTGTAAAATAGTTATTTAAGTAAATATATGACCAAATTTAAGTTAGGGGTAAAATAGTAATCTTGAAAAACTTTAAAATTGAGGGTAAAAATATAATTTTAAGCAAAATTATTTTTTAGAACATTATTTTATATTTTGCGACGGCTAAGAAAGCCGCCGTAAATGAGCCATAGTATATGGGTTTTGGAGGAGGGGATGGTGTTGGCGCAAAAGACCTTGCCCCTGCTGTGAATGACACAATTTGCTGCCGCAAATAATTTAAGGCCCATTTTTCTTGCGTTGGCTCAAAACCCATCATAAGCGCGTCACAGAAAACCTGTTTTTTTGTTTTGAGAGAAGATACGTGAAAATAGACATCTCTACTAACTATTAACCATGATCTCCAATTCTGCATTTATTCTAATTTGTTTCCATCATGCCTAACCCAGTGCTTTTGTTCCACTCTCCTTTTCGCGCCTAACTCTGGCGATTAATTGAGAGATCAAGATGTGTTAAGATGTTAATTGTGGCATTTACCTGCAGATAAGATGCAAATGTTGTTTTGGAGGTAATAAGAGAACCAAAACAGATGTTTTCTGGTTCATAAAATAAAGAGAAAATAAATAATTAAGTTTTTACAATTAAACAAATTAAAGTGGTACTAGATTCTCAAAAGTTTAGATAAGTTTTAGATTAATAAATTATTCATATACGTGAAAGATTAGATTTTATAAGGACAAGTAGTTAGCTAAAAGAGAAAATTGAGGAAACACACTTTAGTAAAGGTATACAACTTATAGGATGACCATACCTTTTGGCGAGAAATATTGAAGACGGACAAAAAGTATAGCCTTTTTACCATTGGCCCTTTTAGCTTTCTAGAAATTCAATGTCTAGATACATTTCTTGACATTTCTACCTAAGTCAATGTTAGCCCCTGAAATGACTCACGTAATTTTCCTCTTCGGGTGAGGATATACCGCAATATACTAAAATATAATCTCCCCTCTTTATTGATAATTCATGCTGCTTAAATGACAGACCACATGCATGAAACTGAAAAACAGAGTAAGCCGAAAACAAAGGAACGAACTCCACGTACTACCGAAAATACATGCAACAGAAAGATAACCCAGTCCATGCACGTACGCATGACTTTGCGTCGTCTAGTATTTCCAGTCAACCTCCTTCCAAATATTTGGGATTTGGTTTAAAACTTCTATTTGATCGACGTGGCTTATCAATACTTCCCCCACCGGTTGGACTCTTGTCCGCAAGGTCCACATTTGGAAATTGCTCGAGCAAAGTCCGATGCGTCTCCCACGTGGCATCTTCTGGGGGCAGATGTCTCCATTGAGCCAAGTGTTCTTCTTCAAATTTCTTTCCATTTTTGACCCAGCGAGTATCCAGAATGTGCTGAGGCTCAAGTACGACTGTGCCCTCATCAGTAACGGGTGGTGATAGGTGTCTGATAAGTGTCTATTTATATATCATTTTCATATCAATTCGTCCATGTTTCTTTGCTATATTCCTTGGTATTTTTATGTTTTTGTGTGGTTTTGATGTTTGTAGGAGTTTTGGAGCAACTTGCACAAAAATGGAGTAAAACCCTTCATTTTCACCTCTGCTAGTCAACCATCTTCTCGGATTTAATTGTATTGATATACAATGAACCCGATGACATATCATATACCGTTGAAAAGCTCTCGAAGTCTACTTTTTGGAGAAATTTACGGTTTATGAATCCATTCAGTGTACCGAAAGTTGTAATCAAAACAGTGTGAGAAGTGTAGAAATGTAATTCCACACATCACTGTAGCATGTATAATACGGGGCACTGTAGCACGTTACTGTAGCAGAGTATTTAAACACATTTTAGGGTTTTATTTTGATAACTTGAAGAGGGGAGAACGTGGAGGAGGCTGCATCTTTGGATTTCTCTCATCTCTTGGAGTTCTTGAAGGAGATTGAAGGCTTGGAAAGAGGAAGAACTACAAATCCTAAGAGATTTCATCAAATTTGCTAAGTTTTCCCTTTCCCTTTCATTTTCTGGAATGTCTCCATATTTTATTGTATTTGTATTCTATCTGAATATGTGTAACTAAATCTGAATTGGTTGAGGGTGATTTCAAAGCCCTTGATATGGTTTTTATGAATTGATTGTGCAAGCAATTGTTATCCAATTCTCTAATTGAAGTTGCTTATATTTTTCCCATGTTTAATGCTTATGATTGCTTGCTGGATTGTATTTGGGTGGCCAACTGAATATAATCTGGATATTGTCTATTGCTAGACTAGAAATCTTGATCCGTAATTGTCTTGAATTTCTAATCCTTAGTAGCAAAATTGTGATCAGAGATTGCAATTGGAGAATACAACCTAAGTTAAATAATCCGAGCTTGTGTGTTTATTGCTTAGATCAACCTATCTTTCTTATCGTAATGCATCCATTGAATTAAATTTAGAGAGCTTGTTCTAGGTTGTTTAATGGATAGAGATTAAATAAAGAGCCTGTTTTATTTAACAACAAAGTAAGGAAAGATTGGGATAACAGAGCTTGTTGTTATCTACGGTTGATAACTTCAATGCTGTAATTGGATGACAATTCTATGATTAATTCGCAAATCATATCTTGTGGCAGAGAATGATCCCTTAACCAGATTTCTCTCATTGATCTTTCATTCAAATTAACTTCTGTTTTGTTATTCTTAATTTGCATTCTTATTTCATTTAGTTAATCATTCAACAAAACCCCCCCCTGTTTAGTTAATTGTTGCTGGAAATAACAAATTCAATTAGAATCAATCCTCGTGGGAACGATATCTTACTCATCACTTTATTACTTGTGCGACTAGTATACTTGCTAGTTTCGAACGCATCAAGTTTTTGGCGCCGTTGCCGGGGATTGATTTTCTAATCGATTTGTTATTTTGTTTTCATTGTTGATTCATATTTTCTTTGTTTTTCTTTTCTGATTGTTTGTGTTTAGACAACATGGCAGTAAACTTCTATCAATTCAGTAGCGGATTTGAGCCACAAGTACCATGGAGAGTAAATGAGGTAAGCACTCCGAACATTGAACAACAACTTTCTGAGCTAACCTCTCTTGTGGAAAACATGGCTGTAGGAGATATGCAAAAATCTTATGAATGTGGGATATATTCTACGATGGAGCATCCAATCGACATGTATCCAACTTTACAAGAAGAATATATGGAACAAGCCAATGCCATGGGTGGATTTCCAGGACAAACGAGCAATGGTATGATCCTTTCTCTAGCACTTACAATGCTGGATGGGAAGATCAACATAATTTCAGTTACTGGAATCATCAACCAATCACTCCAAATGTGATACCAAATCGGCCACAAAGTTTCAATCAACCTAGAGTGCAGCAACCATTTCAAATGCAACCACCACCAATGCAACATCCAGCACCGCAACCAGCTTCACAAAACTCAGGTATGTCTCTCCAGGATATTGTTAATGCACTTGCCACTAACACAATGCAATTCCAGCAGGAAACTGGGGCAAGTATCCAAAACCTGGCAAATCAAATGGGACAATTGGCTACTAGCATGAGCAAATTCGAGGGCCAAGACTCAGAAAAATTATCTTCCCAAACAGTGATCAATCCAAGCGAGACCGCTAGTGCGATAACTTCGCAAAGTGGAGAGCAATTAGATGTCTTGGCAGGAAAATCACAAACTGATGAAGGAGATGACACCACATCCACCATGAACAAAACATTGACTTCTCAGGTAAATCCTATAACTCCCATTCCTTCATATGTTACTCCTCTACTTTATCCTAGTAGATTTGCAAAATCGATGAAGGAGGAACAAGAACAGAAAATCCTGGAGACTTTTCACAAAATCGAGGTAAATATACCAAATCTGGATTCTATCGAGCAAGTACCTCATTATACAAAGTGTCTCAAGGAGTTATGCACCAATAAGAGAAATTTAAAAGGGAATGAGAAAGTAAGTGTGGGGGAAAATGTTTCAGCTGTATTACAAAGAAAAATTCCTCCGAAATGCAATGATCCAGGTACATTCACCATTCCATGCACCATTGGTAATACCAAGTTTGAAAGAGCTCTGTTAGATTTAGGAGCATCTATTAATGTCATGCCATATTCCATTTATGCTTCTTTAAATCTTGGACCTTTTGCAAAAACTGGTATTACCATTCAACTTGCTGATCATTTTAATGCATATCCCAAAAGAGTTGTGGAAGATGTGCTTGTGCAGGTGAATCAATTGGTTTTCCCAGCAACTTCTGTGTCCTTAAAATAGAGGATGAGACATCTCCTAATTCAACTTCGATTCTTTTAGGGAGACCATCCTTGAAAAATGCTAGAACCAAGATTGATGTTTATGATGGCACTTTCACCATGGAGTTTGATGGCAAAGTGATCCGTTTCAATATTTTCGAGTCAATGAGGTACCCTAGTGACTTGCATTCTGTTTTTGCAGTTAACATTATTGATTCTTTGCCACAACAATGTCTTGAGTTAACTCGCAAGGATGGATTGGAAATGGCTATTAATGAGCTCATAGGGACAAAAAATTTCCAAAGAACCAAGAAGGTTGATACAAATGTCCAAAGAAATGGAGGAAGCTATGGCATGCTTAGATGAGACTATAGCTATAATCACAAACAGGTATGATGTTTCGTACATTGAATTGCCTTTATCTAATGAGAAACTTCTTCCTTCTGTGATGAAAGCCAATACTTGGAGCTTAAGCTACTTCCAGATTATTTGAGGCATGTGTTTTTGGGTGACAAAGATCCTTTGCTAGTTACAATAGAAATGGGCCTTGCACCACTACAAGAAGAGAAACGCGTCTCGAGTACTTAGAGTTCACAAAACAGCTATTAAGTGGACGATTGCTAACATCCAAGGCCCAGCCATATGCTTGCACCATTTCTTGTTCGAAGAAGGATCCAAGCCCACTAGAGAAGCACGCGGAGATTGGATCCTCCCATGATGGAACCAACGTCGGGCTGAGGACGTTAAACCAAGCGCTTATTGGGAGGCAACCCAATGTTTTTGAAAAATAAAAAAAAGAAAAGAAAAAAAAAAGGATAATGATCGATTTTTGTGTCTCGAGGAGATTCCTTTCGTAGGCCATCAAATTGATCAGGTTTTATCTCTCTTTGCCATCTATCTCATTTGTTTTTATATTTTTTTACTTATTTTTGACTTTTGTTTGCTATTGTGTTGTTATCTCTTTTATGCGTCTTTAGTTTCGTCTCTACTCTTTTCTTTTCCTTCCTTTGTTTAATTTGATTATTTCGTACTTCAAATTCATTTGTGCAACAGCTTGGGGAAACATTCGAAGGGGAGTTGAAACCATTGCCCGAAGGTTTGAAACGTGCATATCTTAGAGAAGAACAGACTCAATCGCATTTCGGTAATATCTCTCCTTTTCTTCTCTTCAATGGATGCGATATCTTTCTGTCGAACCTTCATAAATATTTTCCTTCACTTCCTTAAAATGCTGTGTTTAAAATTTATAAAGTACGGATGACTAGACTTTGGGTGTTGATGCTCCTAAATGTGCCTGCGGATATCCGATGGCTTATCGAAGCTAAGGTAAGATTGTCCGGTGAGCCGGACATTAATCTCGCAAAATACATGCCTGGTCTAGGAAAGAGCTACTACGCCAAGAGGCGAAGAGCGAAAAAGGTTACAAGTATGTTATAAATGTGCTAGATGGAATTGTAACCAGACTTGTCGTTCATTAGGTTTTGTGTCCAGAAATAGAGAAGATAAACTGTCATTTATTAAGAATGGTCTGTGTAATGAGTCGCTGGATATGTTTTATTAACTCTTGAGTCACATTCTTGTGGACTTGTTCAGCGTGAATTGCTTAATCTATGGACACAATTTCGTGATGAATTGCAGTGTTATAGTCTAGGGAATCTGACTTAAAACGACCATGTTTGCCAGTTTATAAGAAAACTGGATGGGAAGCAAATCCCCGACTCATAGAAGGCTTTTCAGCAGTTACTGGACGTAAAACCAGAGGAAGATGTGAGCCACAATCACAACTACTTGTTTATTTGAATGTGTGTTGTTGTTGTAGCATTTTTTTTCTTGTTTCGTTTGATCTGATTATCAATGTTGTTTTTGTGTTGTTGTTGTTTGTTGATTTTGTTTGTTTTAATTTCAAGTTTTTCTTTTGACAAACCATATGACTACCCCATGACATAAGCACACGTGGGAGACAAGTGTGGAGGTTTTGTCAACCTTCGCCGAAAGTATATCTCTACTTTTCATGCTTCACGTGGGAGACAAGTGTGGCGGTTTTTTTCAAACCCCACCGAAAGTTTATCTCCAATTTTCATGCACACGTGGGCGACAAGTGTGGAGGTTTTGTCAAACCCCACCGAAAGCATATCTATTTTTTCAAATCTCGGGGCGATAAATCTGCATCGAGCAACCCCCACCGAAATTATGTCCCCATGTGTCAAATTTGAGAGGTTTACGTGTGTATATATCCATGCTGCATATTTTGAAATGTCATTTTATAACCTGTCTTGCACTTGAATCACATAATACCTAACGCACATCATTATCTTGCACAAGTTTAGAGCACTTTTAGAAATGGAGAAAACACCAATTCGGCGATTCCAAAATATATGCGGATTTTGTGGATCGCAATTTGGTAAAGATGGAGAGTTTACAACAGCAGCTCTTGATCTTGGTATGACATTAGCTGCGAGGGGTATTCATTTGATTTATGGAGGGGGTAGTCTTGGGTTAATGGGGTGTGTGTCGACAGCTGCATCCTTAGGAGGAAGCAAAGTTCTCGGAATTATCCCTAAACCATTAGCTGTACGAGATATCGTAGGCAA